>JXSR01S060058.1:62219-73741 GCA_000969725.1 Ophiothrix spiculata | reverse complement strand
TTTGCGAGTATAACTCGTCCATAGTTAATATTTGATTTCTTATTTAGCTGAGCAATGTTACCAATGTGTATTGTTCAATGCATTAAAACAGTCCTCTTAGCTTATTTTAGTCCATTAAAATTTTTTGTTGCTTTCAAAATGGCGAATTTATGAGAGATAATGATCGAAGATCTCAAGCACATTGTAGCCCTGAGAACCGAAGGAATCCGTTTTTGTTATATGGCTGTGCGATTTTATTTTTTGCTGCCAATAATTGCTAGAAGTCGGGGGATTCTTGTAATGCATATAACTCGCGTATAAGCAGTCTTCCATGAAAGACTGCACATATGGAAAATCGTCAATCAAATTGCAAAAAAAGGCTTTTGCCATTTTACCCATTGGTCTTTTTGGTCGCTCAGTACTGCCTAGAATGTGAAAATACCTGCGTATAATTATTATCGAAGGAATATTTAAGGATTGTAGACTCATATCTGTAGAGTAACGAAAGGGAAACAGGTTTTTTATGACAGGACCTTCGAAAAAGGCGTTAGCAGTATCAATCTAAACGCACATGCGCATTACGCATATCTGAAGTAAGACAAGTGATATAACATTAACCTAAGAGTCTTGAATAACAAACATTTCAAGAGACATGAGTTGATTAATTTAACATCTGATCCTCGACAGATATCAACTCTCAAAGATTTGCTAATTCTGAGTGGCATTGTAGAAGTGAGCAGTCGCAATCATTGAATTGCATGTCTTCTCTTATAATGATATTAAAGGTGTAGTACGAGGTGGTACGATACTGGTTAAATTATTAGTCAAAGACAGCAAACTTACATAATGTGCTTCCCAATAATTCAGATTAACAATTTCATCAAGACAACACGTGACAGCAACAATACAACTTACATAAATATTTGTGCTAATCCTGCCGATAAAACATAAATCTAGGTTTGCTATCCTAGGGCCATATTTTCCATTAAAACAAAAATCTAGTTATACACGGAATCAAGACAACTCATCAGTGTTGTCATTTTGCAATAAAGTATCATAATGTAGTTCTATTAATGTTATTGCATTCGTGTGATCTCTATGCTAAGAGCGTATAATATATTGCGGTTAATCTCGAATGTACGTATACCACGTTTTATTAACAGGATCTAGTATTTTAGTTCATATCAATATTTCTACAAACCAAACTGTGTGGGGTTTTCAAAACAAACTGATTACTATAAATATGTACACATCTTTCAGGAAAAAAAATGTGTTTATCAGTAATCTGTTCTCTGCAGTATTCAAGATAGTTGCACGTCGCGGTCATCAGTACAATTATTTCAGGACATGTTTTTTTTACCATCTGTATGAATCATAGTCTCAATATAATCAGACCAAGCAAGGTATTCAGGATCCCTTCATCTGTGTTCGTGCCATGAGGTCCTATTTTCGAACCCGAATTGCTTCCAGAAAGTTCTGAATGTCTATTTCATACTAGCAGTGGCCGTAGTATTCATTTGCCAAGAATGCAACCAACAAATAAGTTATTTAACTCTAAACGTTTTTGCTTGATCGACAAATCAAACAAGCAGACTCTTAGCAAATGAATGTTCTCATGCTGTTGACCAGTTTTAGCCATTATTATGTTCTGAGCAGTCCGATTTCCAAAAAAATCGGACAGGGATATCGGACAGGATACAAAATATTAGATTTTGAACATAATAATGATAAAATTGGATGGATTTTTTCGCATGATACTCAAAGATATTGGTCTCGCTATAAGTTTTAGAAATATCGAGCTCGACGCTGCGCGTCTCGCACAATATTTCGCAAAACTCATAGCTCGACCAATATCTTTTTGTATCATGCTCAATCCATCCAATTTTATATCAGGACCTAAGTCACGAATAGGTATATCAAATAAGGTGGAGCCGTTTCAAGAAATCATTAAAATCATGACAAATGTCTTTATTTTTGATAGAAGTTGTCACCAAACCATAACACCTTTGGTATCATATTAAAGATAATTTATCCAGGTACTAAATAAAAAAAGAATTAAAGCCACAGGTTTAGCAATAGTGAAGTAATTGACCAAAATGTCGAGTGGGTCAAGGGTGGAGGCGGTGGGGGTGGCGCCGGTGGGGGTGGCGCCCATAGGATTACATGCAAAAGTGTACGAAAGTTATGATTTATAAACACATGTATTATTGAAAATAAAAATGCTGGGATCATAATTTTTTGAATATACTTCAATGACGTATGTATAATGCTAAAGCATGTGTCGAATATTGACATGTCATCCAAATTTTGTTGTTTCTTAATGCCTTATATGTGGGTAATTTTCTCTATACATTACTGTACAAAACATGCATTTACACTCGAAAACTTTAAAACGACATATCTTTTGACCGAGTCGACGTAAATGGTAAAAGTTATACATTTTTCAAAAGAAAATTTGCCGAGGAATCCAATTATGTGATTAATTTTTAGGTAGTGTATGCATGAAAAAACTTTTGACCGATACATGTCCCAAAAATTAATGAGTCGTTTCATAGATTTTGACCATCCTCAATATTTTGACCACAATGAGATTGGTCACCAAACGAATTATTTTATGGAAGGCTATCATTACATCCTTCAAATAATGTTTGTGTCATCTGGATACACCTTTCCCCAACAAAATCTCATTGTGCCAAGTTGGTTGACCAAAATGCACTTTTATTTTATTTTGTACCCTGTATAATTTTTACCCATCCCTAAAAATTAGACTTTTTTAGGTAAAATTGAAATCAGTAAGCTTTCCAACAATATCTAACTTTGTAGGTTTTAAGTGTATATATTCAGAGTTACGATCCGTTGAATACAAATTGGCATGGTTTTACCAATGTATTTGTGTGAAACAAAAAATATGACCAGTTAATGACTTATGTCCATCAATATTGAAGCAGGCTATAAAATAAATTACACATCTTTTCCTTAGCATTGAATACACATTGACACTATACACCACAACAGTATTGCAATATTATCCTGTGTTATATATATGACAAACTTTGACTTCAGTTTGACACATAATACCAATTGTATTTGATTTCTTTATTGTATTGAACCATTCGTAGATCAGTAATGCATATTAACATGTATTTTTATGCAGCTGCATACTTTTTTTTTCATTTTCACATTGCCTGAGGCACGCATTTCAATGCTTGTATGTTACATTAGAGAATCTGCAATATGCATACAATGTGTTTAGACGTTTCAATTTTGTCCTGGCACTTAATATTCATAGCGTCAAATATCTATCATTTAAAGCAATACTATAAAGTTTTGAAAATTAAGCGCCCCCTGCAACCCATGACTTTTGATTTTTTTAGCTTACTGGGTTTTTTTTGTGTAGATAAATATACCCTCCAAATGATTTGGCTTAAATATGCTTGCTTTTTCTTTTATGTCCATTTGTTGAATTAAATTCGGGATCCCGAGTTTAATTCCACATGTAGTAGTATAGGAAAGTATACATGTGCTTTTTATTAATTTTTCAATGGTAAAATAATTTTTGGACAAAATAAAGAGTATTCAAAAACCCGTTCAGATAGGTTAAGATAAAAAAAAAACTATACAAAAGGCCATCAATAATATTTATGACCCGTCTATAATAATTCTGTTCTGTGCATGACAACGATAACCAATGGTACAATATATTTATGAAGCAGGCATGAAGCCAGTGTGATTTACGTGAAACGGATATAAATCTGGAACAGCCCATATCGTCGCAATGCGTTGAGTGTCCCAGTTTATGTTCCGTTTTTTTCCCAAAAAAATATTTCCATGCTGAATACATTAGTATTACGTGTCAACAGGGTATGTCAGATTGGCGTTTAGAGTAAAATTTGATTCAAAGAAAATTCAAGTATATTACAAATTGCATTTCTGACAATCTCAAAAATTAAATAAGACATAAGTTTAATTAATTTCAAGCCTTTATAAATGAATAACACAAATAGGCAAGACACGTTTAACTCATAAAAGGATAATTTTGTTTGACGTAATAATGAAAATGTCCAAGGTGCATGGAAAATGACGCTTATTTTATACTATATACGGTACATGTACAACGCAATCGGAAAATTTAATTAGAGCACAACATGATAATATCAAATACATGTTTTAATTGCTTGCTTAATTTGATAACTTGTAGTTACCTTTTAACATATATTTATTTTTAACATGTGTTGTAAATACAATATAAATATTGAAAACAAAGAATATACACATCAGAATGCCTAAATAATTGAAGACAGCCCTTTGACTATTGAAATATAACCTCTTTATAATAATATGATGACGTAACAATTAACATGGTGTGTGCTTTTATGGATCTCTTTGAAGGAAAGGTAGCTGCAATATAAAACATCTATCTAATTGTTACTTAGGGTTGGTATAATATAAGCTAGTAAACTTAAAAGTTACGATTTTCTATTTGTCTCACTTTTCTACAGAATATAAAATATGAGTTAGTTGATCGACGATGGTAGGGTTGATTAGTTTTGTTAGTGATGTTTTACTAACTGACTCTCAGAAAAGACGTTGAAATAATATGTCTTACATCTGGTTTGTAAACGCATATGATATTTTGAATTACACCGTTTACAAGTCTAAGAGGATTTCTCAAAATACACTACTGTCGTCTATTTGGGATTGATATTATACAATTTTCATTAACATTATTATCTAGCGAAACATATAAACCGTTTTGAAGATAACAATAACGATAACAAAAAGTTTTAAAAAGCCATGTGTGTGTTAAATTCATCCAGGAGTCATAAAGGCAAAAACTTATCTGTGACGTTTGCTTTGAGGTTAATATAAATATTTTACCAAAGGAAAGTATGGCGTTTTATCACTGAGCCCTAGCATTACAAAGTTTTGGTTTTTGAATTGAACATAGGTATCTTCATAATGGCTTAACCATGCATTTAATTGTAAATTTGACAGGTTTTTTTTTAATTTGTACGGTTTCTTCATCAGATACCTACTATATTTTGTTGTATTCGCGAATACCGGGGTATGTCATGTCATAAAGATGGGCATTAATAATACTTCTTTGCTCGAGGTGTAAATATTAAGTTTTCAAAATCCTACAAAATTTATAAAAAAGTTGTTTCACTCAGTTCAAATTTCAACGCGTAATAATGTGTCATATTTTTCATAATAGTTCTCCCATCCTTTCAATTAGATCTTAACGCGGTAAGTTAAAGTCTCCTTGAGGTGCTGTTAATGTTTCATATAGTTGTAGAATAGAAATGTGAACTGCCGCGACAAAAGGGCTTCTATATGTAGCTCATTGTAGCAGATTTCATGTATTCTAGTTGTATACATAATGTATACTACAATGAGCAACATGCAGAAGCCTACAAGTGCATTCTTTTGATTGGGCAGCCCACATAAACCATGTGAAAAATAGAACGAAAATATTTATGTTGAATGTCAATTAACACCCTGGTAAAAAAAACAGTCATCAGAGGACAATCAAATGAACATAAATGAACATGCTTACAAGTGAGCATTGAATAATAATATCTAGCGCTCATAACTGTAAGCACACTTTAATTATGGAAGTGCATTTTTTTTTTCAAATTGTTTACGTTCAGATATCAAGAATCTCGATTTAAATATATGCACAACCCTTTCTAGAATGAATAGTGATTGCAAGTAATGCAGAAATGATGATTTTGACATTTAAGATTTATCATGGGACGCGAAATTTAAAGTGCATAACATCTACTTTTCTACAAGCTTTTCTACAAACTTACTTTCAAATTAGCAACTATACTTATTTAGAAGTGTCAAATATGGTGATATTACAATGTTCGAATAAAATATGAACATCTACGAACAATAATTGCTCTGAGTCTATTTTATTGTATGAAAATTGCTGCGCATGACAGTAATAACCCAAGGTGGAATATTGAACAATGCGTATTGGCAACGACAAGACCATGTAAATACCTTTTTTAATTCAGCAACGGATGTTAATCTAGGGCAGATCTATACATCGCATTCAGTTGCATATGAGTGCTCCAGTTTACATCCCGTTGTTGAATTCAATGCCGATAAGGTTTTAAGTGTCATCAGATTAATCATATCAATGACCTTTAAACTGATGTCACGTACGCACTAAATGAAACTATTTATATACCTCTTCGAGAAATGTCACAAAAATTAGCACTCTCTTAAAAATGAAAAGACTTGCTTTAAGGTTTTATATTCTTTAAGATGACATGTTTTTTTCTGAAATTAAAAGAAACAATGCTTCTTAAATATGATTTTTAATTAGTATTTTCGACTAAGAAATAAATCTTTTAACTATACAAAAAGTGTTTTGAAATCAAGATTTTTCTGATCAAAACGCAGTTGGACACTGCGTAGATGTAGGGCAAGCCACTGTAAACAAGGCTACTAATTACAGTTTTTCTATGTTAGCGAGTTATTTTGCTTTTTTCGATGCAAAAACCCAAATTTAAGTTATAAAAAAACGAAAGTATGTTGTAATACATTTAATGTTCACAATATACTTTCTTCTCCTTATCAGAAAGAAACGTCAACGGTTCTCAGAATCAGGTACTTAACCTGTAAAAGTATATATGTGTCCCGCCGCGGCAAAAGGGTGCAGTTGTCGGCTCGTACATGTTGCTCCTTGTAGCATATCTAATGTATGGTATTTGTATACATCAGATATGCTACAATGAGCAACATGTAGGAGTCAACAACTGGACCCTTTTGCCGCGGCGGTACACATATATGAATTTTCTGCTACTTAAAAGGCTACTTTAAGACAACGATTTTAAAAGTTTCTAATACAACCATCGATATGTCGGTTGTTTAACTCTAAGCACATGAAAATATACACCACCTTCAACTGTTTTAAATCATATCCTGTCTGATATGACTAAAAGGCGCTTCAAAACTCAACCGATGGTTTTCTGCTGAGGTTGGCTATTCTTGTTTCGAGTGAACCGACCAGAACCGGTAGGTAACCGCCGGTTGGGTTTTGAAGCTGCCGCTAACGTTGACTTACGTTTGACACATTATATATACCCAGTAGGGGTGTGTTTATTAATCACACAAATGATAGCAATAGCCCACGGCACAATAATGAACAAAGTATAGCATTCATAAAGACACGATGAAGTATGCGAACTACTTAGCAATATATTTTAATCTGGAGAGAATCTTTTTGTTTTGCTCTTAAGTGCCCAATTTAGGTGTTTTTGAATTAATGCTGAAAATGTGGCCCTTGGGGAAATCAAGTCTTACATATTTGATGACGTCAAGCGTGTACTAATAAAATATTGGTAAAAGTCATACCAATAAATACATGTCAAATAAATGTGTAGCAATGATTTTCTTTATTAATACAAACACGTTAATCTAAAGTTATTACATTTTGAACTAATTTGAGATGCATTTAACTTAAGAGAATCTATCAATAGCTACTTGTAGTAGCTTTCTATTGCAAGAGTTTGCTAACTTTTATCCACATAATTTTTGGATAAGGGTATTATTAGTAATCACTTCTTTCAGAAATCAAAATTAATTAGAGGTTAAATACGAAAGCTGTATCAATGCTCTGCGATTTGTTTAAATCCCCAAAATGAACCCGCCACAGTTGATTCAAGAACGACGCAACTCTACCGATGTAATACCACACCGTGACGCAAAATTGACAGAAACAACATTGATATGTATGTTTGGCAATAATGGAATAGTGTCTGATCTGTGTTGCTGTATCAGTAACTGAGTGCAATACCTGATCAAGTGACAGCCAATGGAGATATCTGTATTGTATCTGAAGACTCACATTTCATGTCTTGCAACAAAAGTTAAGGTACATGAAGATCAAGTGACAATCGTACTGGATCAACAGTCTAGAGATGTAACTCTAATGGTATGGTAATGATAATAAAGTGAATACTACGATGTCTTCTCTTATAATGATATTAAGGTGAATACGGTGCTACAATTATGCTGTTATATATACAGCTATTTAGACAGAACGTTTTGAATGTTGTTTATCGACTGGCTTGAAATGAAACAAAGTCACCTGGAATCCCTTAAAAGATAACAAACAATTATTCTTAAAAAATTCGTCAGAAAAAAGCTGCGTACATAATGTTAAGGCCTAGATATACTTCGTCATTTTTGTAGTTCAGAATTCAGAATTTTTCTAATGGTGTTACACTTTCACCACTATGTTAATACTTAAGTTGTCAAGGTCCTCTACATGCCCGTTAGTGGTCAAGGAGGGGAGGTCCATATGGACCCAACCCCGAATGAGCGCTTTTGCGAAGAAAAATCTTACTTTGAAACTCTGGTCACAGGTAAAGTACCTCAAAAAAACTATAACTAAGAAAACAAATTTGCCGTGTCGCTTCAAAATTTTCCCGCCAACAAATTTACAACTCACTTCCCAATGGAATTTTTCAATAAAATTTGGCTCATATTTGGAGTATGTAAGTAAAAATACATTCCTGAAATAAAATTTGAAAACAATTGTTCGGTTACGATTATATGGGCAAAACAAATTTGAAGAGCGCCCTCGAAAATGCTTATTTATGCTAATTAGCATGGGAAGGGGTGGATCGATTTGATTTTGTTTGCCACCAAGTGAAGGTATGGTAAAGTTAGACAAATTACTTCGCGTTTTTGCGCTAACGCGCAAAAACTAAATATTTGGTACATATGGACCCCCCCCCACTTGACCACTTTAGTGTTAAATTTTCAATCGGAATGAACATTTTAATTTTAATTTTTCTCACAGTGTAAAATGATTACCATGGTGTAAAATGTTTTACCATTTACACAAATGTTCATAATGGAGAAATAGTTTTCACACCACGGCGTATTTTCCAATGATTTCTCACCTGCATTATTTTGATAATTCATAGTACATTACTTTCATTGGTAATCGTTGTTTTCAAACAATACCATAATTACCTTGGTCTTTTCATTATAATCTGAAATCTGTCCTTGACAGGTACTGTGGATTTTATTCTGTTGAACAGATTTGCTGACTACTTCATTTTTCTCCATTACAATTTTTGTCACTGTCTTTATCATTGTAGTTTTAGCGGATTATTCCGATCGATAATATCGTCTGGAAACTTGGGGTCAATATGCATTCAGATGTCTGGATTTTAAAAATGGTAGTAAAAATGACGAACTATATCTGGCGCTCTATGTCTCTGGAACTCTATCCCATATACCATCCGTTCTGTTTCTTCAACCAACAAATTCAAACAATTGCTTAAGACATTTTTATTTACCAATCAATCAACCAATCAATCAATCAATCAATCAATCAATCAATGATACAAGTACTTTCATAAAATGTATACCCCATGAAGGAGTTTATTCGTACAATTGACTTGCTTGTACTGTAGTTTTATGTTTTAAGCGCTTAGAAACCTTTGCGCTCTATAAATGCAGTGTATTTATTAGTATTATTATTATTATCCGCTTTGGTCCTATTATTCGCAAAAGCCAATCATTATGACCATAGGCGACACCTGGATATTTCATTAAACTTTGTGTTTTGAGATTAGTGTTTTTAAGCACATCAAACACTTTTAAGGGCTTGAACGTCTAAGTATAAAATGGGTTATCTCTAAAATGCTACACTAAACTCCAACTTGACAGCGAAGTTTGTAATCAAACTCTTCAAATATGATATGCGCAGATGGCCTCGTAAAACTAATCTGGTAAGAATTATTTTCGATAATGATGTTCAAGATTAAATTTCATTAAAATGATTATCATATTGGTAATTTAACCTTGTTTGCAACTAAGAAATCTCATTAAGTGTTGACCTTAAGGCCGGATTTATTATAGGTTGATTTGATTTTGAAGAGATAGACGTATTCAGTTATGCTTATAACTGCACGCAAAATACCTAATGAAATTGCAAAATATAGATATGTAGTGATCTTGTTGTCCATCAAATGTAAATGTCATTGAGTCAATTAAAATGTGTAACTGTTGTCATTTAAACATTTTTGACTTCGATGAATTTAACAATCATTTTACATTATTTGTGTCTCTATTTACATCACAGGTTCTTCAAAGCATTTTGTGCGATTTTGTTAGGCATCCAGTATATCTACTGTGTTTCAGGTGTTTAATTCCATGTTGATTTCATTCATAATCTGATGACAACCAGCCTGTTTTATGTGTTCCAAAACATCACCAGAGGTTCATTATATACTTCAACTGTCGGGTAACTAAAGGAAAAAATGGTTTAGGAAGCAGGTTAGATTACGCTGTTAATGGAAAATAGGGCCTGGAAATATTCGTCTATGATTTTGCCCAATATTGAGCGTCGATGATTACAGTTAACATGTGCCTAATAAATAATTTAACTTAGAAAAACCAATGCCTTGGAGCATATTATTTCATAGATGTAATAGTCGACCTGCCAACAGCCAATAGTTTGCTTTAAAAAAGTTTTGTGGGCGAAATTTGTTACAACTTTCCATCCATGTGGAATCATATCCTCAAGGGGTGTACATTAACATTTGGTGGATGTTTAAATTATTTGTTTGATTTAGTGGTCAAAATGACCAAAAATAGCCAAAAATCATGAAAAATTCCTGAAAATAGTATAAAATCAGTTTTTGGTCCCAAAATGATATTTGTTCAAAATCAAATCATTCATTTAGGTAAAATCTGATGACAAAAACATCTGCCTTCAGTATTTTGGGACTTAAATTCCTTTTCATGGTTAATTTTGACCAAAAAAAGGTCATAAAGGGATTTTGGTATATATCTTCAAATCTTTTTCACAATTTTTGTTAAACGAGTAAAAATCACCTTTTATTATAATTGTATGCAATATAATCAATTAGCTTCAAATTAAACATTTAAGTGGTCAAGGTCCGGCCTCCACATGCCCGTTAGTGATCAAAGGGGGGGGGGGTTCATATGGACCCAACACCGAAAAAAGCGCTTTCGCAAAGAAATTTTGCGTTGAAACTCTGGTCACGGGTAAAGTACTTCAAAAGAACTAAAACAAAGAAAAACAATGCAAATCGGACAAACCGTTTCAAAATGGCGGCCAAAATAAAATGTTCCGTGTCGCGTCAAATTTTCCCACCAAATATTTGAAAACGCACTTCTCAATGGAATTTTTCAATAAAATTTTGCTAATATTTGCAGTACGTAATTAAAAAATACATTCCTGGAATAAAATTTTTAAAAAGTTGTTCGGTTACGTTTTTATGGGCAAAACAAATTTGAAGAGCGCCCTCGAAAATGCATATTTATGCTAATTAGCATGGGAAAGGGTAGGTCGATTTTAAATTTTTCTGCCACCAGGTGAAGGGTATGGTAAAGTTAGACAAATACATAGAAGGGCGATGAAAAACCAAATGTTGGGTCCATATGGACCCCCTCTTGACCACTTTAATTAAGCCTTAATGCCTTTTTTGGCCATTATTGACCACATTTAGCAAAAAATGCAGAAACATGACCAAAAAAGGTTAACG
>JXSR01S060058.1:35098-49466 GCA_000969725.1 Ophiothrix spiculata | reverse complement strand
TTATTTCCATGCTGAATACATTAGTATTACGTGTTAACAGGGTATGTCAGATTCGCGTAAAATTTGATTCAAAGAAAATTCAAGTGTATTTCAAGTTGCATTTCTGGCAATCTCAAATTTAAATAGGACATAAATGTAATTGATTTTGAGCCCTTTATCAATGAATAACACAAATAGGCAAGACAGATCTAACTCATAAAAGGATGATTTTGTTTGACGTAATAAGGAAAATGCCTAAGGTGCATGGAAAATGACGCTTATTTTATGCTATATACGGTACATGTACAACGCAATCGGAAAATTTAATTAGAGCACAACATGATAATATCAAATACATGTTTTATTTGCTTGCTTAATTGGATAACTTGTAGTTACTTTTTTAACATATATTAATTTTTTAACACGTGGTGTAAATACAATATAAATATTGAACACAAAGAATATACAAATCAGAATGCATAAATAATTGAAGACAGGCTTTTAACTATTTAAATATAACCTCTTAATAAAAGTATGATGACGTAACCATTGACATGGTGTGTGTGCTTTTATGGATCTCTTAGAAGATTAGGTAGCTGAAATATAAAACATGTATCTAATTGTTACTTAGGGTTGGTATAATATAAGCTAGTTAACTTAAAAGTTAAGGTTTTCTATTTATCTCACTTTTCAACAGAATGTAAAATATGAGTTAGTTGATAGACGATGGTAAGGTTGATTAGTTTTGTTAGTGATGTTTTACTAACTGACTCTCAGAAAAGACGTTGAAATAATATGTCTTATATCTGGTATGTAAACGCATATGATATTTTGAATTTCACCGTTTAAAAGTATAAGAGAATTTCTCAAAATGCATTACTGTCGTCTATATGGGATTGATATTATACAATTTTCATTCACATTATTATCTAGCGAAAAATATAAACCGTTTTGAAAAAAAAGGTTTCGTTTTTTAACGATAACAAAAAAGTTTTAAAAGGCCATGTGTGTGTTAAATTCATCCAGGAGTCATAAAGGCAAAAATGTATCTGTGACGTTTGCTTTGAGATTAATATAAATATTTTACCAAAGAAAAGTACGGCGTTTTATCACTAAGCCCTAGTATTACACAGTTTTCTTTACTTAAATAAACATAGGTATCTTCATAATGGATTAACCATGCTTTTAATTGAAATGTTGACAGTTTTTTTTCCCCTTAAATTTGTACGGTTCGTTCATCAGATACCTACTATATTTTGTTCCATTCGCGAATACCGGGGTAGGTAATGTCATAAAGATGGGCATTAATAACACTTTTTCATTTAATGTAGATATTACGGTATATAGAACTTAGCTCAAGGTGTAAATTCTAAATTTTCAAAATGCTATAAATTTATAAAATACAGGGTGGTTCAAAAAACTCAAAACCCAAGTTCAAAGTCATTTTTGACTTAGCAATTGTACCTCTATCACCTTCAGTTGGCAAAGGCATCATGTGGGATAGGTTTTAAACCATTCCTGCATTTTTGGTCAAGTTTTGAGCATTGGTTTTTAAGGTACATCCCATTATCAAAATATTGCTTCAAAGTGGCTTGTCCACGATTGCGTCTCTCTCCTTCTGAATTAAACCCTTCAATGGATTACACAACATTGATGTGTAATCAATTTAAGTACTCTAGCCTGCCCGTACAGCCCTGCATGTTGTGTTACGGGCCTTCCCTGCTTGAATTGAAGGCATTTTCCTAGCTGATCTTCCAATGTAATTCCATCACTTTACAGCACCTAAGAACCTGAAACCTATCTGAAAACGATTGAGTGACTAAGTCCAACCACTCTGTTGGAAAACATTTACCGAAAAACACAGAACAAACAAAAACATGTATACAAACTATCAAAATTGCGTGAGCTGGAGTTCAGAGGCTTCTTGTATGAACCTGTAATCTGAACTGCACCATTACGTTGCTGTCGTTGCAGAAACTGGGGCTCCATTATCTGAAGCTATGTTCAGGTACATCATTCTAAGTTTTTTGAACCACCCTGTAGTTGTTTCACTCAGTTCAAATTCCAACGCGTAATGATGTGCCATATTTTTCATAATAGTTTTCCATCCTTTCAATTAGATCTTTACGTGGTAAGTTAAACGCTCCTTGAGGTGCTGTTAATGTTTCATATAGTTGTAAAAGAAATGTGAGCTGTCGCGACAAAAAGATGCACTTTTCGGCTTCTATATGTAGCTCATTGTAGCAGATTCGATGTATTCTAGTTATATACATCAGGTATACTACAATGAGTAACATGCAGAAGCCTACAAGTGCATTCTTTTGATGGGGCAGCCCACATAAACCATGTGAAAAATAGAACGAAAATAATAATATTGAATGTCAATTAACACCATCGTAAAAATTACAGACATCATTAGAAAATGAAATGAACATAAATTAACATGTCTACAAGTGAGCATTGAAACGACGTTATGTAGCGCCCATAAAGCACACTTTTTGATTATGGACGTTCATTTTTTTTTTCAAATTGATTAGCATTCAGATATCAAGAATCTCGATTTAACTATATGGTTCACCCTTGCTAGAATGAATACTGATTGAAAGATTTAATATTTATCATGGGACGTGAGATTTAAAGTGCCTAGCATCTTTTTTCTACAAACTTACTTTCAAATCAGCAACCATACTTATGTGTCAAATATGGTGATATTACAATGTTCGAATAAAAAAAAACGAACAATAATTGCTCTGAGTCTATTTTATTGTATGAAAATTGCTGCGCATGACAGTAATAACCCAAGGTGGAATATTGAACAATGTGTATTGGCAATGACAAGGGCATGTAAATACCTTCAGCAACGGATGTTAATCTAGGGCAGATCTATACATCGCATTCAGTTGCACATGAGAGCTCCAGCTTACATCCCGTGTGTTGAATTCAATGCCGATAGGATTTTGTTAAGTGTCATCAGGGTAATTATATCAATAAACTTTAAACTGATGTCACGTACGCACTAAATGAAACTATTTATATACACCTTTTCGAAAAATGTCACAAAAATTAGCACTCTCTCCAAAATAAAAGACTTGCTTAAGGTTTTATATATTTTTAAAGATAACCCCTTTTTTCGAAAATAAAAGAAGAAAAAATACTTCGCAACGACAATTTTTTTAGATGGTCTTTTCGGTTAAGAAATAAATCTTTTAACGTTTCAAAAGCGTTTTGAAATCAAGATTTTTGTATGATCCAAAAATGCAGTAATAGTCTTTACAAAGCTTTTTCGCTGAAATTTAGAGAGTAGAATAATGATTTTGGATGATTTGTATGAAATTCCGAAATTCTTTAGGAATACAAAATTTATTTTGAATAATAATATTGTTAGTTTCTATATCGAAAAAAAATCATATTAATAAAAAAAAATCAAATCTCTTTAATGTTTTATTACTAAAGTTCTTCTATTTTAGCGAGTTTTTTTGCTATTTCGATACAAAAGCCAAACTGAAATTAAGAAAACAAAAGTATGTTGTAATACATTTAATCTTGCACTTCTTCACCTTATCAGAACGAAACGTCAACGGCTCTAAGAATCAGGTATTTCTCCTGTAAAAGTATATTTATAAATTGTCTGACACTTAAAAGGCTTCTTTAAGACAATGATTTTACAAGTTTCTATTACAACTATCAAAATAGTCGAATGAAAGTTCATACGTGCTGGTAGATAAACATACTGAGAGGTTTAAACAGGCTTACAGCACAAGAAACATACCTATTTGATATTTCGACATGTAGCACATGTCCTCATCAGATGAAATCCTATGATGTTGTGAGGATAGATGACCTTTTCTGACCTATGATGACGTCAGTCAGAACAGTCTATTATAGATATCAATATCTGCATTTCGATTCGCACCACCAGGTTGCTAACAAATTAAGCGTTATTAAAAATCTTGTTCACAGAGTGGACATTGCTGTGACAAACCCACAGGAAAGAACTAAGTAGACCATATTCGCACGGCTCTTGGACGTTGTGGATATCGGAAGTGGGCTTTTGACTTAGCCAAAGGAAATAAGACTAAGCCTAAGCACCCTAATAATAATCAGGGGGCTGTAACCAAGAACAAAACCTTTGTTACTCTTCCTTTTGTGGATGCACTTTATGTCACAAAAACTTTGAAAAAAACCTCAGAAACCTAATTTACCAAACTTATGGCATTGCAACTTCGTTGAAACCACATAGCACGTTGAGGAAACAACTTGTGTCACCTAAGGACCCTACTCCGTCAGACAAGAAATCTGGTTTGGTTTATGAAATCAATTGTACGGACTGTTCCGATATAGGACACACGGACCGCCAACTTGGTAACAGATTGACAGAACATAAATCGTTAACCCCAAACCGTAAATTGTCGGCTGTCGCGGAACACTTTTCCACCACCGGCCATACTGTTGATTGGGACAATACCAAAGTGTTGGACAGGGAGGACAGGGAGTATCCACGTCAGGTGCGGGAGGCCATTTACATCAAAAGGAAGAAACCCTCGCTCAACCGTGACAAAAAGGATTAGAATTGCCGTCCCTCTATAATGGACTGTTCTGACTGACGTCATCATAGGTCAGAAAAAGTCATCTATCCTAACAACATCACAGACTTTCTTCTGATGAGGACATGTGCTGTATGTCGAAATATCAAATAGGTATGTTTCTTGTGCTGTAAGCCTGTTTAAACCTCTCAGTATAACCATCAAAATGTAAGTTATTTAACTCTAAGCATATGAACATTAACGCCATCTACAACAGTTTTCAATCATGTCTTGTCTGATATGACTAAAAGCCCGCTTCAAAACTGAACCTGTGGTTGCCTGTTGGTTCTGGCCAGTTTGGGAGGTTGGCTATTCTTGTTCCGAGTGAACCGTCAAGAACCGGCAGGTAACCGCCGATTGGGTTTTGAAGCTGCCCCTAACGTTAACTTCACTTTGACACATTCTGCATACCCAGTAGGGGGTGTTAATTTATCCCACAATTGACAGCTATAACACACGGCATAGCATTCATAAAGACACGATGAAGTGTGCGAACTACTTTAGCAATGTATTTTAATCTGAAAAGAATGTTTTTGTCGCACTGTTTTCCTCTTAAGCGCCCAATTTAGGTGTTTTTGAATTCCATGCTGAAAATGTGGCCTTTTGGGAAATCAAATCTTAAACATTTGATGACGTCAAGAGTGTACTATTTAAACATTGGTACAAATCATACCAGTAAAATAATATACATGTCAAATAAATGTGTAGCAATGATTTTGTTATGAATACAAAAACGTTAATCTAAAGTTATTACATTTTGAACTAATTTGAGTAGCATTAACTTGACATTTTGCTTGATAGAATCTATCAATAGCAACTTGTGGTAGCTTTCTATTGCAAGATTGTGCTAAATTTTATGGATAGAATGTTTGGTTAAGGGTATTTTTAGTAATCGCTTCTTTCAGAAATCAAAATTAATTAGAGGTTAAATACGAAAGCTATATCAGTGCTCTGTGATGTGTTTAAATCCCCAAAATGAACCCGCCACAGTTGATTCAAGAACAACACAGCTCAACCGATACAATACCACACCGTGACGCAAAATTGACAACAACAACATCGATATGTATGTTTGGCGATAATGGAATATTGTCTGATCTGTGTTGCTGTATCAGTAACTGAGTGCAATATCTGATCAAGTGACATCCAATGTAGATATCTGTAATGTATATGAAGACTCACATTTCATGTGTTGCAACAAATGTTAAGGTACATGAAGATCAAGTGACAATCGTACTGAATCAACAGTCTACAGATGTATATAACTCTAATGTTATGGTAATGATAATAATTTAAAAGTGAACACTACGATATCTTCTTATAATAATGATATTAAGCAGTGGCGTAACAGGTGTTGGTCGCCAGGGAGGGCAAAGCCCCACTATTTCCCCCTGACGGTATTTTACCCCTTTCCTAACCCCCCCCCCCCCCCTTTTACCTAAATTTGTTATCAAATAGTTGCAAAACTATGGCAAATGGCAAATGTTGTTGTAAAAATTGACAAAATAGCTTGAAATTCGCGAAAAGCGCATTGTTTTGACATTTGACATCTTATTTATCAAAAAAGGGAAAAACATTGAGCCATTGGGGCGTGGTTCTTTCCTGCTGTTATACAGCTATTTAGACAGAACGTTTTGAATTTTGTTTATCGACTGGCTTGAAATGACCTTGAAACAAAATCACCTGGAATCCCTTAAAAGATAACAAACAATTATTCTTTAAAAATTGTTCAGAAAAAAGCTGCGTACATAGTGTTATGTCTCCTTATCATCCGCGCTGGTCCTATTATTCGCAAAAGCCAATTACATGAACATAGGCGACAAGATTTCACCCGTATTATTTCACCCGTTTTGTTATTTGTGTTTTTAAGCACAACAAACATGTTTAAGGGTGTTTACATGGCTTGACCGTCTGATTTTCAAAGTATAAAAAATGGGTTATCTCTAAAAAAAATTCAGGAAGCTCCAACTTGACAACGCGGTCTGTAATTAAACTCTTTAAAAAATATGATATGCGCAAATGGCCTCGTAAAGCTAATCTGGTAAGAATTATTTTCAATAATGATGTTCAAGATTAAATTTCATAGAAATGATTATGATATTTGTAATTCAACCTTGTTTGCAACTAAGAAATCTCATTAAGTGTTGACCTTAAGGCCAGATTTATTATAGGTTGGTTTGATTTTGAAGAGATAGACGTATTCAGTTAAAACATATGCTTATAACTGCACGCAAAATACTTAATAAAATTGCAAAATATAGATACGGTATGTAGTGATCTTGTAGTCTATCCAATGTAAAAGTCATAAAAAGAGTCAATAAAAATCTTTAACTGTTGTCGTTTAAGCATTTTTGACTTTGATGAATTTCAACAATCTTTATACATTATTTGTGTGTCTATATACATCACAGGTTCTTTAAAACATTTTGTGCGATTTTGTTAGGCATCCAGTATATCTACTGTGTTCCAGGTGTTTAATTCTATGTTGATTGCATTCATAAGAGTGATGACAACCAGCCTGTATGATGTGTTCCAAAACATTGCCAGAGGTTCATTATATGCTTCAATTGTCGGGTAACTAAAGGAAAAAATAGTTTAGGAAGCAGGTTAGAATTACGCTTTTAATGGAAAATTGGGCCTTGAGATATCCGTCTATGATTTTGTCCAATATATAGAGCGTCTATGATTATCGTTAACATGTGCCTAATATATCATTTAACTTAGAAAAACCGATGCCTTGGAGCATATTTTTTCATAGGTGTAATGTAAACTACATTTTGTGCATTCTTATTTATGGAATTCGGTGAGCTCAGGTAACAGCATAAAACATTCCCTAAAAGCAAAGTGCATATTAATTTTAAATTTAGGTGTGATGTTTGTATTCGCTGATGATATTACGGAGAATGCGTGCAGTATTCAGTCAACAGTCTATAGATGTAACTATAATGTTATGGTAAACATTTTATTTCTTATAATGATTATAAGGGCTCTATCACACATCACATCACAAAACGTACGAATAACGTACACTGGTTTGGTAATCGATATACATGTATTCAAATGACCGAAACATGTACGTTATTTATACGTTTTGGTGTTATGCGGTGATGTGTGACAAAGCCCTAAAATGTATTCTTCGATGTCTTCTCTTATAAAGGCTCTGTCACACATCACCGTATGGAGCAAAACGTACGCCTAACGTACTTAATCCCACTATTGTTCTGTTTTATGCATTGTTGTTCGTCATATGTTCGTTACAAGTACGTTCAATACGTTATCCATACGGTCTGTCCGTTATGTATACGTTTAATTCGTTATTCATACGGTGGCGGTCCGTTTAACACACGTTCAATATGTGAAACTTTTATACGTTATTCATACGTTTTGCTCAATACGGTGATGTCTGACAGAGCCTTAATGCTAAGGTGTTTACCGGAGGTAGTACATGTACGATACTGGTACTGTTATACAGCCAACATTTCGCAAAACGTTTCGAATTTTAATCATACGGCTCTGTTTTCGTCTCGCTTGGTTGAACGTCATGTGTCCAGCAAGTTTCTGCCTACAAACACATATTTGATCGTCGCACTTTTAGGTGTACATATGGAAAAGAGTCTTTACTTTATACATAAACTTTAACTATTGATTTTACGTCCACGATCAAGTTCAAAATGGTGTCAACATACTACCTTTAAAAAGTTGGCGCCTTTTTGACAAAATTTCATAATTTTAAGCACTTCAAATGACACGATTTCGTTGAAATTTTGGCAACTAGAACTACAAATATCATTAATGAAATAACGTATACTACAAAGTATTTAGACTGCCATTAAATCCTCGAGAACACAGCCTCCGATCGTTTTCTTTACTGTCAATTAGCGCGTGGTAAAGTGTACCTATATTTATGATTACTTTGTGTAAAAGAATATTTTTTTCAACCTATAAGAGTTCCTACATTATTCCGTTATCTCCTGAAACAGTTTATGAAAAAATCTAATGGAGGAATCACGTACAAAATAACTCTTTATCTGAAAAGGTTGCCCTTTTAGTCAGTAAAAACATTTAAAGTGACGACATTAAATTTTAAACCAGTTTCTTTCTACTTACATGTCTGGAATTTTCTTATGATAAACAACAAGTCATATTGGATGTGTTAACACATTTAGTTGTCAAATCGCCCTTTTCACTCCAAAAGAGTGACATTTCACTCTTTTCGAGTGAAATCGAACGGGGTTTCACTCTTAAAGAGTGACATGTCACTCTTATAGAGTTATAATTCACTCTTTGAGGGAGTGAAAATCCTCACTCTTTTAAAGATTGGTCACTGAAAAAGAGCGGTGTCAGTGACTTGGTAAGAGTGACGTGTAACTCTAAAAGAGTGACATTTCACTCTTTTCGAGTGAAACCTCGTTCGATTTCACTCGAAAAGAGTGAAATGTCACTCTTTTGGAGTGAAGAAAAAATCACTCTAAGAAAGAGTGACCGCTCACTCTTTTCTTTTAAGAGTGTAGACAAAAACTACCTTGATAACACACGTGAACATTGTGACACCGTTGCCAGCACTAGAGATATAGAAATTATTCTTCCAAAGCAGTTACAGAGTCCATTGATGAGGCGGCGGCAATTCAAAATCTCTCAGAATTAATTTATGACGATATCAATGTGCCGCCCATATATGCGCGCAAAAGACCAACAACACATACAACATCATATTAAGAGTGCAAATTCAATTTGTATGACCTATCTTTACAACGACACTGTATATGGATAAAACGATTGTATATGCTCATGATTCATCTTGATGTACAAATAACTGACTTTTTGTGTAGAGATCAGTTTGATCAATGACTTAGCCGCGACAATTGACTATAAGAATACTAAACTGACCCAAGTCCATGCTTCCCTACTGAGGCTTAAGAAAGTATATAGTCCTATAGTGATTAATAAAATTTCCATTCAAAAATCAATACTGGGTATTGAACATCACTTCATTTTGTATTAGTAAGGTAGCGTGGACTTGGGTCAGTGTTGCTTTCCAAAATTCAACTGTTAACTGATGTATTCAATGAACCTGATAACATCGGATGATCAATGTAAATTTCAATCATACACCCTAAGGGGTACTTATGTTTAAAAGTAGATGTCGGTTTAGAAGTTGTTGTAACCATTGGTAACAGTGTTGAACTCTGCGTTGAAGATCTTGACAGCCAAATAAAATAATAAAAGGTCCATTGATGTATCTAGAACAGTTTGCAAAGGCGTGCAAAAGGCTAAATTCTGATCCCAGGTAGACATAAAAAGTACACACAACTTTTACAAACTGACAAATAAAAAAATCTTAACTTTTTATTCTTTTGCTTGATTTTGTTTGACCGTGGTTTTTCTCCCCTGCCTTCCAAATACAACTTTAGAACGAAAAAAACACACCTCACTATGTCAACATTTAAGTAATATCACTGAAGGGTAGACTGAGAACCTTTAAAATGGCAGGGGTCCTTGTGGGGTAGATTAGATAAACTGGGGTAAACGTAAAAACAGTGGGGATTTTTTTTAACCCTCGTCTACCTAGGCTATTTTTTGTAACAGGTCTACACAAGGGGGGGGGGGGAATATGGACCTACAGGGTGAGTCAAAATGAAGTTTAATCTAATCAGTGATTTTATATAACCAGTTCCTTTTATTCTTTTTTAAAATTGTTCCTGTATGAGATGTAACATTTCATTAGATTTCATGGACAATTTATCCTGATGAAATCGAACAAAGCATTCTAAAGTTATAGTCATTTGAGTAGAGGTACCCAATTTTAACGGCGAACAAACTACGCTATTTAGTTTAAGTGCGTACTTGTAACAAATGCTGTTGTCTCTTTCAATTGTTATGATAGGAATGCATTTTGAAATGCAAAACAAGAAAACAATAGGCTGTTGAATGTGGACTGTAAAATATGGACTTGTGGGTTGACACTTGAGGTAATGTTCAGATCTCTAAAAAAAAAAGCTCTTCTCCTTCGGTTGTTGTATTATTGAATCATTGGGATCAGGACCTTCCAAACCCTTCCTTGTTTCTGTTAAAAAGAGTTGCGTGGTCCTAAGCTCATAAGCAATATTTTTATATAGCTTGAGGTGATGGGATCT
The DNA here is from genome assembly GCA_000969725.1 of Ophiothrix spiculata. NCBI lineage: Eukaryota > Metazoa > Echinodermata > Ophiuroidea > Amphilepidida > Ophiotrichidae > Ophiothrix > Ophiothrix spiculata. The sequence goes on along the minus strand of JXSR01S060058.1, from coordinate 38,770 downwards.
GGAACGGATCCGTAAATAACATGCAAAACAGACGGCGATCTTCAACCGGACTATGAGTCTGATGATACCTAATTGCAACAAAATGTCAGTGCCGGTTGCTACAATGTTGCGCCATGTTTTATCTCCTGGCATTGGGTTGTCAAGATTGTGCACTGATATTTGAAATGACCATCAGTACTTTGATCTGCATCACTGAATCTTCTTCAGTATCGCAGCAAAATGCGTGTCCGTTTAATATTTTGAATGTAGCGTCAAATTCATCAATGCACTATTAATAAGATATTGCCCACTGCTAGTGCAGTAAAGAGTTAGTGTTGAAGCAAATTTGTTCGAGATCAAAATTGGGTCTCTTTACTTAAACTTTTGAATGCATCGGTCAATTTCAACAAACTAAAATTATCATGAAAGCTGATTAAATGTTCTATTTAGCAAGTATATTTAAGGTTGATAAACATAAACAGATTTCCTGTAAAAAAAGCATCCCGTTGATTACACTTTAATTTGACTCACCCTGTATGTTAAATATTTAAACAGAATAATGGCAATTCATATTTAGTATATGCGTAATGCATAAAACTTACTTTTATTTTCCAACATTTTAGCATCACATTCCAAGGTCAAAGGTCACAGTTAACTACTTAAAAGGACAATCACGAAATGAAATTTTACCAAAATGTCAAAGTTTATACAAAATTAATCTACATCGTTTTACCCAAAAGAAGTTGAAAATTGGAACACAGGTTTGAATAATTTACTTAGCAATCTTATGATAGCTTTTTAATATATTGTGGCATGCTTATTTTACGACTGAAATTCTACATTTTGACTTTTTTTTTGGTGTAAAAATTTAGCATTTGGGACACTGTCACGTTAAAAAACAGATTTCAGAAAATAGCTGCGTATCTAATGTTATGCTGCGATATGTTGGGCATCTAATTATATTGAATTGCAGAAAAATCAATCAAAAGGCAAGAGTTTCGCCCGAATATTTTCTAAAAAAATGTATATTGTAATTTGTGTTTATAAGTATAATAAAACCTTTGCACGAGTGAAAACATGCCTTCAAACTTCTAATTTTCAAAGTGTACAAAATGGGTTATCTCCAAAATGTGACAATAAAAGCTAACATGACATCGAGGACTGTAATTAAACTCTCTAAAAAGAAAATGCGCAGATGGCCTCTTAAAGCTAATCTAGTAAGAATTATTTTCAGTAATGATGTTCAAGATTAAATTTCATGAAAATGATTATCATATTGGTAATTCAACCTTGTTTTGCACCTAAGAAATCTGGTTAGCTGTTGACCTTGAGACCAGATGAATTATAATTTGATTTGATTTTAAAGCGGTAAACGTATTTTGTTAAAAATATATGCAGTTAACTGCACGTGAAACATTTGATGGTATATAGTGGTATATTTGTTGTCCATCAAATGTAAATGTCTTGCATGAAAATGTCTACTAGAAGTTGTAACTGTTATCATTTAAGTGGACTAGCCTAGATTCCACCTAGAATTTATGGAAATTCTCTAAACATACATACTTCAGCTAAAAAGTATGGCCATAGTAAAATAAAAAAAATGCAAACATTTACACACAAATTGCACAAATTGAAAGAAAACTAATTTGCAATATATCGTTCTTGAATATATCGTGGTGGACTATCCTATGTTTCCTAAATCCTAAATTTGTACCTCAGATAAATTTACCAGATAAAAGATCAAACAAAGCTCCTAGATATTATTTAATACATATTAAAAGAGACATTAAAAATAATTTGTTTGACCATCACAGATATAGAAACAAGATTTTTCAAACTAGAAACACTGTTTTCACAACACCTTTTGCAGCCAGCGAAAAGAATTATAGTAGGTAAAGAATTGAAATGTTATCCAATATTACTCAAAATCATGGACAACTACTTGTAGGTTATATTACTTTAAACATGTTGTTTCGATTAAAGTAAAAAAATGTATTTAAGTGGGAAGAATCTAGGCCAGTCCCTTTAAGCATTGTTTTTTTTTTTTTTTGGTTTTTTTTTTTACTTTTTACTTTGATGATTTTCAACAATCTTTACTTATTATTGGTATACCTGTACACATATCACATAGTTTCTCCACAACAGTTGATGTGATTTTGTTAGGTATCCAGTATTGATTCCATATTGCATTCATAAGAGTGATGACAACCACCCTGGTCGATGTGTTCCAAAACATCACCGGAGTTTCATTTCTTCATCTGTCGGGGAAAGTAAAAGAAAAGAAAAAACACGGTATCGGAAGAGGTTAGATTACGCTTTTAATGGAAAATTGGACCTGGAGAAATCTTGTCTATGATTTTCACCAATATTGAGCGTCGTATATTATCATTATTATTTTTAAGCATTTTCAACTTTTTACTTTGACGATTTTCAACAATATTTACACATAATTGGTGTACTTGTACACATCACATAGATTCAAGTTCACAACAGTTGATGTGATTTTGGTATTGATTCCATATTGCATTCATAAGAGTGATGACAACCAGCCTATTTGATATATTCCAAAACATCACCGGAGGTTCATTTCTTCATCTGTCGGGGAAAGTAAAAGATAAAAATAACACGGTATCGGAAGCAGGTTAGATTACGCTGTTAATGGAACATTGGGCCTGGAGAAATCTTGTCTATGATTTTCCCCAATATTGAGCGTCGTATGTTATCGTTAATAACATATACCTAATAAAGTCATTTAACTTAGAATAACAGATTCCTTAGAGCATACTATTTTATAGGTGTAATGTAAACTGCATTGTGTGTATTCATATTTTATGATATTTGGTGAGCTCAGGTAACAGCATATATAAATGTATGTAAACCATTCAACTAAAAGCAAAGTTCATGTTAATTACCCCACAAGCTTGGCCAAAAATACTTGGGACACTTTAATGACAATGAAATAGTTATGAGTGCAATGGAGTGTGGAGTCAAAGATTTTGAGGACGCAGTTTCTCTCCCTTTCTGTCCCAGGACCTCCCTCCTCCACCATCCAATGTTGCGGTGAGCACATGCGCACACCACGTTCATAGAGATATATTGCTTAACAACATTGCACAGGGGAGCGGGGAGATTAACTGTCCTAACTATTTTGGCCAAGATGGTAGTTCTCCTGAGCTATTTTTTTGTAACATATTCTCCGAAGGGGGGGGGGTTGTTTCCTCCTTATATTTTAGAACGGAACCCCCTATGAACTTGATTTTGCTATCAATAGATAGGTAATACCCTCCCTTATCCAACGATACCAGAATCATTAAAATCGGTCAAGGCGTTACGCAATTATGACGTCATAAAGTACTTTCGGATTGGAAAATCAGGCAAAATTGCATTATGGCAAAACTGGCCACATAAATCAAAAATGTGCTATTAAAATTCTAAATAACGGATTTTTGTCGTGTTTTTTCTAATTAAGAAGGGAAATGATGATTCTAACATGTTTTGTAAGTGTGAGTGTTATAGCATGCATACATTTTCCAAAATGGCGACTTTAAAGTTTCAGGGATTTCACCCCTCTCTACACAACAACTTTTACGGCCTACCCTTACCCCACCTTAGATGCTACCCCCTAGTTTTTTAATTAAAATGACCGCAAAGGATGTAAAAGAGATCATCCAAGTGCCTGTGGCCAGTTGCTTT
>JXSR01S060047.1:75935-89110 GCA_000969725.1 Ophiothrix spiculata | reverse complement strand
GCCATTATTTTGCTACCGGTAAATGAATCGGATAAACTGGCCCAGGTGGTTTGAAGGTAGGGTCAGTATAATTGCCATAAATCTGCTTGTAGACCATCAATTTGGATGAAACAAAGTGCATTTTGTAGCTTAAGAAATTGGCTTTCGCTATAATAGATAAATGACAATGTGATACAATGTGTAACTTTATTTCCTCAGCGTAGATAACAATGTATAATTTTTCTGTTACAACCTGTAGAATACACAAGGTTTAAAAATAAGGTTCAGTGGAAATTATTGTCAAAAGGTTTGATGTCCTGCTATCGATTCGAGTTAGTTTTGGAGAACACCACATCGGTTTCTTTGTTTGATTTAATGGGCCTCATATAGTTCGACCATTTAGGCCACATTAATACTGTCATTTGTTACGAATTACAATACTAAAACAATGTCAACATACGTGTAGAAGTTTTTAGTTGGTGTTAAATGGTATATTTTCAACGTTGATAGGCCTAAATACGGTTTAAGATGCCTGCTTTCTATCATTATATTTCCATTATAGAGATTCAAGTCAATGTGGCCATATTTATTCATATTATTGGCCAAAATATGCCAGCTTTGCGTTTATATACATTATTTTTTGTAAGAAAGCGGACTTTATTTCATTATGGCCATATATCTGTTATCGTTATATCAAATTTCTATTGAATTGACTAGATAAAGCATACAACATCTCAGAATGAATGGAATCGTCGACACGTCCCCAAAATTTATAATTAGGTGTCAGTGTTATAAAAATTCACTATAGTTAGAAGTACGTGCAATACGTTATCCATACGGTTTGTCCGTTATTTATGCATTCAATTCGTTAATATCCATACGTTCAGTATGTGAAACTTTTGTATGTTATTCATACGTTATTCTCTATACGGTGATGTCTGACAGAGCCTTTAGTTAGAAATTATTTTTCTCTCAATTTAGCCATTTCTGTGTATTGGTGTTTTTTAATTGTACTACATTTTCAATTCTAAGTGAATGTAGGCTAGTCCTTTTAAAGGTACATGGACAAAATTTTATATGTTGATGATTTGCATTTTATATGTTCCTTAGTAACAGTCAACTACCAAATATTGTGAAAATGTTGATCAAAACCTTTCAGAAAAGTAAAAAAACAAGTTTTGTTTTGGGGATCATGGGGCTATTCTGTAAAGTATTGATGCCATACATCAGGTAACAAGTTATTTGTTTATCATAGACTGCACATAAATCACAAGAAATTTCAATTTTGCATTAGATCTTGTTGGTGTATGGCAAAATGTTGGGTGTTTTTTTTTGCATTTTCATCACCAATCTGCAAATGCTTGACAGCAATTAGGAAAAATTGTTTTGTTGCCAATATTACCAAAGCCGTGTCAACTGACAACATTTTTTTTATATTTTATTACTGGTAATCCTAAAGTTGGCCTGATATCATTCAAGGTCCTTTACTCCTTTTCAAGTTCACTGATATAACTCTTCAACCCTTGATCCCACATCCCCAGCCCACATGGATCAAACTAACACCATGAATAACTTTTGAGAGCATTAATTATATTCAATGTTTCATTTCTTTCCTATCTGTAGAGCATCATTTGTACAGGACTATGCAACTTATTGGATCCTGGTGAAGTCGCCGCCAGTTGTAGGTTAGTAATATATGCTTTCACTATTTTTTTTTCTTGTAAGAACAACTATCATCAGTGTTTAAAATTTCTATTGGGGGTGGTTGAGGGTGCTTGGTGATTTGTGTGGGGGTCTTGGGTCTTAATGTCAAAACTTGTCAACATTAGGCTGATTCTATATGAATTTTGCAACTCTTATGGGGGCGGTAGCCCTCAAAGCCACTGAAAATAAGAGACAGGCATGAGAGTTTTCAAGAAATTTCCTGAAACTTCATTTTACAGCTACAGGTGAAAATACATGTCAAGGCCATAATTTGCCGAAACTAATTTTTTGACAGATTCACAATCCTTGTGCTTACTTAAAAATGCAAGCAAGTTTCATTTCAAGAAAATGATCGGAAATATATATCTGTTAAGGCTTAATATCTGTATATAGAAGATGTTAAAGCTGACTCATTAGCTCAGTTGGTATAGTGTTGTGCTAGTCTCTACATGCTTAGGCCTATCTTAAATACCCTATTCAGACACACCAACAAATCATCTTAAGTCGTATTCGAGTTATATCAAATAAAATTTGGTTTGTAGGCAATTGTGTAGTTAGGCCCGTATGCACAAAAGAGGTTGAAGATTTAGACCAGGTTTAGGTTTAAAGTAAGACCGGCTCTAAGTAAAAATTACTACTCCCATACAAAGCTCTTTTCTAGCATTTTTGATCTGCAAAAGCTTTCAATAATAAAAATTTGATTACAAGTCTTACAAAAAAGCATAAAATATGACAATATTGGTTCAGGAAAGTACATTGTAAATTTAGCTATGATGCAAAATTTAACTTTGTTTGTTTGTTTGTTTATTTCTTCTTTATACTGGGTCCATGTTCAGGGGGAAATTTAAGTATCCCCCTGTTCTTCCACATGGCCCAGTTAACTTAACCAGGTCTAACTTAAAGGGGCATTCAACAAAATTTTAAAATTTTGTTTGTAGATGATTTACACTTCCTAAGTTAGAAAATAACAGTCAGTTACCAGATATCGGGAAAATTCTGATCAAAACCTTCAAAAAAGTCAAAAACTTGAATTTTATTTTATTTGTTTATTTTGGGTATGAGGCTATTCTCTAGACGTATTTATTGATGCTATACAATGAGAAAGAGCCACAGATTTGTTTGTAAAACATTCCTTTCACATTATAGATTGTAGCAAATTCAAAAGAAATTTGGAATTTTCATTAGATCTCCTGAAAAGGCTAATTCTAGGCCTTCAACTATAGAGGGCAGTATTTATCGTTGTCGACAACGATAATTAAAAATAAGAGATGATCTAAATATTTTGGTATGTAGGGTTTGAATTTGACAATGAGACTTTGCATGCTGTCATTATTACCGCTAATACTTCAAATGATGCAAAAATCTCAAAATGTTTGGGGAAAAGTTGGGGATGATGCTGAACTTTTCCAATGCCCCTTTAAAACCTGGTCTAACTCTTAAACTTCTTTTGTGCAGTTGTACGGACGTTAAAGGGGCAATCTAGACATGGAGTGCAGATCTAGATTCAGCGCATCTGTGAGTAGGGATCCAGATCTGAGATCCGCATCTCTATAGACTGTTTACACGTATGTATTTATGCAGAGTGTTGTACTGCAGATCCGGATCTGACACTTGTGTAGCCACAGTCTACTGCAAAGCGGCTTATGGAGATGCGCATTCATCTGGATTTCTACTGCCGTGTAGATTGCCCCAATGTCAACTTAAGTCATCTTACAAAAAATTGTCTTACATCAAATTTTAAACTCCCTAAAAAAGCAAGTTAAGTCGCAGTAGTTATGTGAACACCTTTTGTTATGTCGTGTTGATTCAATAATGTCAAGTAAGTATCAAATCAACTTCAAAAATTGAAATGTGTGTGAACAGTCACAAGTTGTTGCTTTTTGTTAATCTCTGATTTTACTTTGCCTTTCAGATCCATGCATTCCTAGTCCATGCCAGTTTAATGGTCAGTGTGCTCGAGGGACAGATCCCTTTAATCCTACATACACATGTACATGTCCTTCAGGACTAACAGGATCAACCTGTAACTCCTGTGATTCAAGTCCATGTCAAAACCAAGGGATCTGTACACCGTCGTCAGCAGGTTTCTCGTGCACATGTCCTAATGGTTATACTGGGGCTCTGTGTCAGACTGACTTGTGTTCTCCATCACCGTGTCTGAATAGTGGGGTTTGTTCACGGGTTTCAGGAGGTTATGAGTGTATCTGTCGAAATGGCTTCACTGGCACACACTGCCAAGAGAGTAAGTTTGTGTTTATTTTACTTCTGATGAAAAATCCTCAATATTCACTTAACATAACCCTAAGACAACCAAATCTCACAAAATCTCATTCCACAAAATCAAGAACGCCAAATACATCATAGACCAGAGTTAGCTATGATCACGAAACGGCTGCCATATGGCAGCACCTACTCATGGCTTGACAAAGTGATCATTAGACTGTGGTGCAGGATCGAGGTCCCAGTGTCAAATCCCAAAGGAATCCCCCTGGTAATGAATAACACAAACAGTGTTTTTCAAACTTATTTCGAATGGAAGATTTTAAGGCGCGTTTTTCTCGAAACACATATTTCGTGAGATAGAACCGTATGTGATGCACCCGACGAAGTGTTGTTGTTATATTAAATCCATTCATTACAAAACTGAAATTCATTGATTTTATGACATTATAATTTGGCATAGAGCCAAAATCCTTAGCAGTTTTGTACGGTTTACATTACATCATGAACCTCATGAATGTATGATACCATATTTATTTGCATCTTGTTTTCAGATCCATTAGGGTGTGCTTCCATCCCCTGCAAAAATGGTGGTCAATGTTTTAATGGGGAAGATGGTTCCTACTTCTGCCAGTGTACTGATTTCTATACTGGGGCCGAATGTACACAGCTTGTCGGTAAGTTTATATGGACCTAAGAAGGTAGGCAACTTAATCATGTACAACCTCCACAATAGTGGGATCTTGCCTAATTCCCAGTTAATTGGGACAGCCAGATTTAATTGACATCAAGACTGGAGTTATCCACATGGGATCATAAATCTAATCTGACTCAATCTGTACTTTGGAAGTACAGATAATTTCAGATTGATTTGCCCTCGTGGAGTGCCCCAATGTCTATGGTTGTTTTGAAGTTTTGTATAAGGAATTTTAAACAATTTGCCAATGCACTATGCTTTAACTGCTTTAATTAACCCTTTCGATCCTGAATTGCAACATAAATGTATATAGCCCATACTGAATAATTTACACTCAATACAAATTGGAATGCCAGGCGTTCTCTCGGATTGAAAGGGTTAATGTTGTGTTGCTTTTTATGTCTTTGGTAGCTAGTATTCACTTAATCTAAATTATTAAAGTTTATATCACACCAAAATGCTTGCAGCAATAATTTTATTATACTGATTTTAAAAATTGTGTATAAAATCTTTAGAGTTGTGTATTGCAGTTTATAAGAAAATTGTAGATAGATGTATCTTAATTGTGAACAAAGTCAGTATAATAATGAATCTCCAAAACCAGTCCTATATATGTGTGTATTTAATCTGTAGCAATAATTTGACTCCATTTCATCCAAATATAGTGGTCAATCCATGCCTGTCAACTCCGTGTGTGCATGGCAAGTGTTACTCTCGCAGTGACGACACAAGTTTTGTATGCCGATGCTCGGTAGGGTATACAGGGCTATTTTGCCACATGACCCGAGGTAGGCTAGGGACGGTGTGTGTGACATGTCATATGGTGTTTAGTGGATCCCTCGTATTTCATGGCCGTAGATTGTGTGAAAATTCTTGTGTGATTTTATACACCCCAATGTGATCCCATTCTGGCATGTGAAAATGTGACAAATTTATATGATGGCTTGGTTGCGATGTCAACTTTTTGTTACCAGTACATACAGTTTGTACCGTACCTTCATTCAATTTGATTTCCTTTCATGGTTGCATATATTTTTGGAAAAGTATACTTTACATGAAGGTCCCATCAAAAACTTAACAAACCTAACCCATGACCCGACCTTAACTCACTAACCATAACCCGAACCTAACTCACTATGACCTGACCCTAACCCTAAACATACCCTAACCCTAAACCCGAACCCTAAAAAGATGGGACCTAAAATGCATGTATACTTGGTCCTGAGTTTTTAATATATATTTCTATAGGGTCTATTATACCAATTTAGAAAAACATCTGTAAATCACATGTCAGTATGATAAAAACCCAAGTAGAATGCAGATGTACATTTGTACATATCATTGATGTATGTTCACAAGTTTCATATGTCCTAGCTGGAGTCAAGATCAGTTATTTATCTGAGTCCATATCCATGAAACCCTTTAGTTGACGTCAGAAAGCCCTTAACTATTGCTAGTTAGATATGTGAAAATTGGGCTAGTTGCCAACTAGAGTTACCAGGGTTTCATGGATGGGCCCTGATTTTTTAAATTATGTGCATGCAAGCCTGCGTACATGAAGTATGTTTTGTAGTTTCATTATTATTGAGTGTTCATCTTTGAATTCATTGTTTACAAACACAAATCAAACATGCATGTGTAATATATATTACGAAACATTTGTGAAAAATGGTGAAAGGATACCATTGTGCTACTTGTTCATTTTTTTCTTGTCCACCATGATTTGATTTGATTACAAACAATGCAACTATTTGCATTCAGAAATTCAATTGTGATCATAAAACCCGAAATTATACACTTTAGATCTTATCATATTTTCATTGCTTAGCCAGAGCCTTTTATTTGGCATTCAGATATTCATGTTCATGTTGATTAGCAAGATGGCACACAGATGACATGCTAGCCATGTCATCAATGTGCCACCTGATGCTACTTTCATACTCGTGTAGTTTTGTAGCTTTGTTGCTGCGTAAAGCATGTTTTATTTTTGCAAAAACGTTTCGATTCAGGCTGTCTTAGCAGCAGGTATACAATAAGTTAGTATACATTTCGCTGAGATAATCGATATCGGCAAAATTTTGTCACACTTACGGTAAGAGCTTTCAAGTTGAAATGAATTCAACTTTCAAAGCGGCAAAGCTACTAGCACTGCTACTGAACTGCACAGCTAAAAAAGTGTGAAACAGAACAAAAGACTGCATGAGCTGCAAAGCTACAATATGTATGAAAGCAAAATTAGAGTGGACAAACTTAAGCATAGTAGTCTTATACTAGTATACATGTAGTATTACAAACTGTATGTAGTTCTGCATCGTTTGAATCAAGACTGTTGGTCCCTATGCCTGGGGTCCCTATGGTTTACCTGCTAGATTTTTAAGTGAAAATACATTTGGAAACTGATAGTCTTCCTCTTGACATATTCCTCGACACCCAACAGTCATAATTTAATAGGAGTTTGGAATGGACCAAAGGAATTAAACATCATATGCCGAGTGTCTTAGCCGAGTGCTGTGTGTAGAAGTAGTACCCACATCTAATAATATTTCTCAAATTCTGCATTTTAAACCCAAGGGGGAGGGGAGGAAGCACTGGCATTGCAAGGTGAACACCATGCTCAATATGGTCTTTTAAAATGGACCCTAAACAAGTATTTACCTTTAATTTACTTTTTAACATCTAGAACCAAGTATTTTGTCACCCTAAACAAGTTAACACATGGACACAAGTTAAAACATAGATAATCTAAATGTCCATGGTTAAAAAAAGTCTGAAAATATACCCTTTTGAAGTAAGCCTTCACTAAAAACGTTTTTCATGAAGATGTTTTTGCTTCTGCCTATACTGCTCATACAATGTAACATTAAAATAATAAAAATGAAACTGATAAAGTTATCAGCTAATTGTTCTTTTAAGACACTTTTTGGACAGATTTCAGCTAAATATTATACAATACACTATTAAATTTCCCAATTTTTGCAATTTTGATACTCATGGCAATGTACTCGAGTACTTCACCTGTTTGTAAATAATACCCTTTTTTACTTGTCTTTGTATATTCTGGTGTCCACCTAGTAATGACAGTGCCCTCTCCCTGACACATAATTGCAATTGCTTTCTTAAGTTGACATTGTTAATGTGCTTGTTTTCAAATTTCATGTTGGGATATCAACATGTTTAAATGTACATGTACCAATAAAATACTATTTGTTTTGTCATCGGTCTTTATTCCTTTTTTAAATAGACCAAAGTTAATAATAAAAATCATTTTCAATGCAGAATCTTGCCTTCAATTAGCTGAAAGAATCAAAGTGATAAGGTGGTTATTTATTTAAAGCAATGCTGAATTCGACCCTTGATTTTTGTGTGGCTCCCACTACATGTAGAACGCGTATAATTATTATGTACTACAGCTGCTATTTGGAACATTAATTAAGCTTATACTGTTATGGAAACATGGAGTCTATCAAAACATTAGATGTCATTTGATGCTAGAGATATCCTTGGAATGGAATTTTAATTAATAAATTGGAATGGAATGTAATTAATATTTCAACCTACATTAGTGTATTGCCCAATCATCTATTTTCCTTCATTGAGTAATGAAGTGCTGTTTTGACTGATATGTACATTATTACCAGGATTATAACTGCATACTATTAATTTAATGTTGCACATGGCCTTTGAATCTTATGGATTTTGATAAAGTAAATGTTATAAACTCCATAATTTTTTTTTAAATTTAATTGATAATAGTAAGGGAATATTTTTTGTATGTTATTTATACATCTCATTAGAAATATTATTGTTGTAAAAGAAAGAGATTAATTGTTATTATACCTCCTTAATTTGATTATCATAACCGATGATTATGAAATTTCAGTAATTTATCATCATTAAAGACTGTAAATATGGTAATAGTTTATAGATTAGCTCCACCATAGTTTGATATACTAATAAGCTCTAAAACTTCTAGATATCAGAAGGATTTCAATATGTTTCCATAGGTTTAGGGGCTTTGGGTTGTATGAAGAAGTGTGCCATTTTCAAGTTAATTGCAAAAATTCATACACCTTTGTGTTATTTTTTACACATAAGTAGTCACTTTCAAGCAAACTGCAAAGTGACTTTTAAACCCTCGGTATTTATAATGTATAAACAGGGTTTCCAGCCCATCAGGGAAATCAGTTAGGGAATTTGATTTAAAAAAATGCCTGAATATCACAGAAAATTCAGGGAATTTTGATTGGCCCCAAAATTGAAAGTTGATAGACTCATTTTCCTCAGTGTGTCAGATCTCCATGATACTTCTCGGTTCAAAAGTAACCCTTTTTTTAGATTTTTTGTAGAAATCATTATCATGGAATTTGAGACTTAATCAAGGAAAAATCATGGAATTTCATTTTCTTAAAATGCTGGGAGTCCTGATAAAAGCAGCTAAAAAACTTGTTTAAAAGTAGTAGGTATTCTGATCTGGTGAAAAATGACATGTACTGTTTCCATATTTTAAATGAAGGGTCATCACCTAAATAAATCAATTGTCCAGTTTCATTTGTAAACCTTATGCCAAATTGATGATACAGGCAAAATGTATCTGAGAGTGACTCATAGAAACCTATAGGATATTATTTTATTCTTGTTAACAAAATATTCCAGTAATTCAGCACTATTTTGACTGTCTCTTCAACGAAACATAGTATAATATGGTGGTGAGAATTTACAGGGGTTATGAGGAAAGATATGAGCTTTCATCTGGTATCAAAATCTCCAATTTGATTTTTTGAGTAAAAGTGATCAGAATACACACCTTTTAAGTGACAAAGGCAAATTTTTTTAAACAAAATATGGGCTGCACATTGATTAAAGCTTAATTGCATGCTGTAGCTGCTTTGCTGAATAGTGTGATTCTTGTAATGCATTATTTTGTTGCTTATAGTGTGATTCATGTAATGCATGACTTTATTTTTGCTTTAATTAGCTAGCTCACAGCTTGCATATATATTTGCATACTTGCCGCTTTCTCTTCCTCTGCAGATGCATGTAACCCTAGCAACCCATGCCAGAACAATGCCACCTGCACAATCTCTGATGACACCACCCTGGGTTTCCTGTGCCAATGCACGGGGGACTGGGTGGGCACCCTGTGTGAACAAGGTAACAATGTGCACTCCACCATGTTGAATGGTGATCCATTCCATAACTACGCTATTTCTTCTATCTCACTTATGAATTGATTTGTTTCTGTTCCCATTTTTGTGTGTAATGTATGTTGTACTTTTCTACACTTTTGTATCAGTTAATATATTAACATTGTAAAAATGAACTGCATTTGCATTTTAAGGTTATAGAAATAACAATATATAGGTTTACTGTCCTTGTAACTCCAAGCATGTGTAAATCAATTGTATGCCACTTTGATTCATTGGAGTTTAATTTTCAGAAACTTTGATCTAAAATCCAATTCCAAAGAAAAATCAATTGGATTTAGTATTTACAGGACATTTATAAAGGACTTAGAATCAGAAACCTTCAATTGAGATTTTTTTCATACTAAACTATTTTCAAGATAGTCTTATATACTTCTAATCAACTTTTGTCAGCTGTCATTGTGTCCAGATTCCACTGTCCATACTTAATCTGAATTTTCAACTCAATGCTAACTTATTCTTTGTCCTTTTATTCCAATTTCTTTTCTTTTATTATTGTAAATTGACAGAACCTTCAAATTGTTTTAAAGCAATGTGCTAGTCATCCTTTTCACACATCTTTGACAAAACCCAAGCTGAATAATTTACTGCTTAAAAGGGGTTAAATCACAACATTATGAAATTAGTGTTATAAATCAAAGGGTATTGGAGAATCAATATCTGCTAGAAGAGTCTTTGTGTGTTTAGTTTTCTGCAATATATTTATTAACAATCATCCAAAGTGGGATTGGGGATATCTTAACCTACCTCTACACAGCAAAGTCCATCAAGTCAAGAAATTATCTTAGGCTCGGGAAAGTCGATTACGAGTTTATCGTTACTTTTTTCCCCCCGGTTGATGAGGTGACTTTTTCATTATTTCATCAGATTTCATTATTGACCTAAAATGTGTGTTGATCTCCAGGCAAATAGATAAATAAATACAAAAATGAATAGATAATAAATAAATAGATTTAAACTAACGGAGAGTGCCTGAGGATAGATAAATAAATGAGTAAATAAATAAAATTAAATTAAATAAATAAGTAAATAATAAATAAATTAAATAAATAAATAAATAAATAAATATATTTGTCAAATGCAAGTCACTAACTCATTAACGATTAATCAATAAAACAAAAGTTTAAAAAACCCTCAATCAAATCAAACAACAGTGAGGCCCTGCCCCCTACTCCAGGCATGAGAATCTTCCTGTTTAAACAGGAATTCCTGTTTTTTTAGGCCAAATTTCTTGTGTTTTCATGTATTTTTAGCCTGTTTTCCTGCTTTTTCACAATTTTTCCTGTTTTTCATGGAATATCGTTCTCATGTCTGCTACTCACTTCCTGTCTGGTGTGGAGGCATGTGTGACCTGAGTTGACCTGCCAGCATGTGCTTGTTACGATCATTTTCTTGGTAAAAACATCGTCCAATTCAAGTGAATTTCATCATTTTTGCTAATAGGTACACCAAAAGTGAACAAGAATTTTTAAAAGTATACACAATGATAATAACAAACGTACGTTTATTTTGCAACATTAGTGCAAATTCCGTGAGATTTTGGGGACTGTAGATGACATTTTTTGGAATGTTATAATAGTTTCAACACTGTTTACGCCCGACAGAAATCAGACAAATCGTCAATAATCATGATATACGACGGAAAAAAAGTAATGAAAGGTAGGGCCTCACAAAAGCCTGGTTTCGCTTCAAGTTATGATTTTTTATATTTTACAAACACGAATATATGTTTCAAATTGCTGAAACTATTGAAAATGATGATATTTTGAAAATAATGAATTATTTTGGCAATTTTGAAAATTTGACGCGGGTATTTTTAGTGTCCATGATGTGTGTGGTGCAGGTTGGTAACGATAAACTCAACGCGCGCCTTATACAGACATCATAGACAGTAGATATATCAGTACAATCATCCCATGAAGGGCAGGGAATGGGGGTAAGCCTATCTCTACACAGCAAAGTCCATCAAGATAAAATCAAGAAATCATATTTAATACAAACATCTTTGACAGGAGATATTATATCAGTATGAAATTGCTTGGTGGCTTGTCATAGATGTACATTGGAGTGGGATTCCAGAGGTCAGGATCGAATCCCAGGGGAAACGGGGCATTTTTGACTAGTGATTTTCGGGGATGGTTTTTAAATGTTTGGAATTAGTTTACCCCTATTGTAATGTACTGGATGTGTCCAGGAATTCTTTGTAAGGGAGGCGATTCATGTTTGTTTTGATGCATGCTACTATTCAGCCAAATGGTGTTCCCATTTGCACTACCCCCATAAAACAAGCCTTCAATACTGATATTCATGACAATTGTTCTGGTTTTTTTTTGTTAGTACCTAACAACGCAATCACACTATCATTTCATTTGTAAAGTCTAATGTTACTAACATATAATGGCAAATTAAGGCCTATCAACATCTAATAAACAATAAATACAGATAAAATATTGATTAACTCCAGCATCAAATAAGTTGTTTTATAATCATCAATTACATTAATTCTTTAGCCATCAGGATCTACCTTTTGCTGGAGCATTTTACAAATACATTATTGCCACTGTAAATGCACAATTTTATTGTTAGTATCAATGGCACATAATGTTTAAAGCTGGCTTCTGAGTCTATGCATTTCCTTGACACAGTGTTGTAATGATAATATATTTTGCACAACAATTTCAACATTTGTGAAACTTGAAAACAGGATGGACCAACAAGGCAATTGCGCCCATCATTTAAACATTGGAGCGAGAGAATAACAGTCAGAATAATGTCAGGGATAACTTATTTTGATTTTGTGACAAGGAAGTGACAGATTCTCATGAAATCTGTTTTAGTGTACACAAATATGTATAGAAATTGCTAACAAACTAATTTAATTTCTGGTTGCATGGATACACAATTTCTCTGGAAATTCTTCAAGTAGTTTGTTCTGTAAGAAGTCAGCCAGTTTAAGAATTTGGTGGTTACAAATTCCACTTAATGCATTTTTATTTATCAGAGATTAGTAGAAAAATGTATGAAAAAGTCTCCCTAAAATAGTAGCTAATAAAAACATTAACTTGGATTTCCATTTGTTCTACCCTGAATGCTGAGTGACAGTACAATAACTGCTGAAAAATATCCCGGTTCCCCAAGTCAACATAAAAAGTGGTAGGCCTAACCATGTGAGTTCTTCATTTTTTCTTCATTCATGTCTTTGCAAGAGGCATCTATTTTATAGTGATAGATACATCATAAAAACACATTTTCTTGTTCATACCCGTGTGGTTTAATTCTCCAAATGCATCAATAATATCAGATAATTACCCATTTTGAAAGTTGTATTTCCCAGTAAGCCACAAGAAACCAGTATAGGGTTTCCGCAAATT
>JXSR01S060047.1:35147-49850 GCA_000969725.1 Ophiothrix spiculata | reverse complement strand
GGGCAAAAATTGTGAAATTACCATAAGTAAGTTTTGGATTGTTTATTGAATACTTCTTCTTGGTGGTGGTATTTTCTTTAAATTAGGCAAAAAATATGTTGTGTTACTTCAGTGAAAGAAAGATATATAGGGTCAGGAAAGCATCAAATTTTGCTCAGACAGGGAAAATGCACCCAAATTTTAGCACTTAGAATGCTTTTAAAAATAATTATTAAAAAAACACCAAATCAGACCGACTAACCCAACTGTTTCAGAAATTTCAGGAACACAACAATTATTTTTTGGCCGCATCAGTGGTGGTGGTATACTAGCTGGCATTTGTTTATTTTTGACAGGTGTCCTATCAGGCATATTTCCTTCTTATTGAAATAATCCGATTCCATCTTGTGTTTGTTTTTTGTTTCCTTTAATTCTTGTCACATGTTTCTCTGTTGTTAATACTGGGATTATTCTATCAATTTTCGCCTCTCCTGCCAGTCTGTATCAATTTAGTATGCCCAGGATGGGGGAAGGGGCCTTTGGGCCCAAAGCTCCATGCAGGGGTTAAAAATTATGTAAAATCAGTCTATTGTTTGATAGATTGATGGTTTTTAGCTACTCGTCCCTTCTCACCCCTTGCATACACCCTATAATGCCCATGATATACTTACAAGACGCAACTAGCATTTGGTTTGATTTTAGACACTAAGAAGACGCTGACAAGACGCCAATAAAAATAAAATTAAAATATTTTGAGTGGAAAAGAATAGCTTTCTGAGCATGTTTTGATACAGTTTTCAACAATTTCAACATTCAAATATTACACTTTAAAATTATTAAAAATGAACAAAATATTTAAAAAAAATCTTTACTCACCCCTGCAGCCCTAAGATATTAAGATCAATGGTAGTTCATCTTGTTTTTATGTTTGGCCAATTTTAAAAACAAATTTAATAATTTATTCATTTTTTTTTATGGGTGCTGCGCGTGCGCCACTTGGGAACGTACGGCGCGCCAGAAGTGGCGCGCGCGCCGCTATTTGCGGATGCCTGGTCTAGCTTGACGCTAGCTGCATTTTGTAAGTAGGTTATCATGGGCATAAGCCTGTCAAACTTCCTGGACATGCTGATTAAGCTTAATGCTGATGCTTATTGCAAATCCTAGGCCTAAATTCTTACTTGTTTACAAACTCTCGTGAACCTGATTGGAATGTATTTTTCGTCTTTTTTTAATCATCGTTGAATGAATACTACATTCTTTAACACAATATCATTGCATGTATTCTTTGTTGAGAGGAGAGTGAAAAATGTGAACCTTTTTCTGAATGTGACAAAGCAATATTTATGAGTTATGTCAAAGTAACACTTCATCACTTGACCCCAGCTTAACAAAACAATTTCATTTTATGCTTTGTTGGATGTGTAAACAATCTTCTTATGTACAACATAGGTCACAGACAAAAATTATTTCATATTGTGAATAATATATCTCACAATACAACCTATGAATTTGTATAAGTGTATTAATATTACATTTCAAGTAGTAAATAAGTTTTTTTTTTATATATCACTAGCTTGTAAATTGATATAATGCTGGCTGTCAATCATCCATCTTTTGAACAAAACATATTAGAGGCACTTAAAATTGAGTATGCCATTTTTCAATGAAAATTAGAAACATTCGGAAATGGCTCTTGGTTCTTTGGAAATTTCAAGGACCAGTAGCCGCTTTTTACAGAATTCTGGCTCCTGGTCCATGTCTGCTGAAAGGTGCAATTCATGATTTTGATGTGACAAAAATCTTGCCTGTTTTCTAGCTCAATAATAAGAAGAGTACATTATAAATATATACTGAAAATTTCACGTAATTCTGACCATTTGTTTCAAAGTTACAAGCTTTTAAGCATTTTGAAAATCCCCATAGGCTAACTGTGTTGTAATTACTGTCGGGGCCTCGACAATAATTAGAAAATGACACTTTTCTCACTTTTCTCAAAACTGCAAGCACATATGAAAGAATGGTTTGGGGTTTGTAACATATACCAGTTGACAATTCTTTTAAGCCAAAAAAACTCAATTTTGATAGAGATGACCTTGAGGGTGAAAAGTGGATCATGAATTGCCCCTTTAAGAAAAGTGTGTACGTGTGCATTCCTTGCATGTTTCATGTGTGATTGATAGTTATCCCTAGAACTCCTTGACTTCTAGTCTTATTGTTTGTTTCCTCTTTCAAAGAAATTTTGTGCTCACTTGATCTTCCACTCTGGTTCATTCATCTTCAACACTGCTATTTTCTGTTCAGACCAAGTTTAGTTACAGTCATTTGGTGTTGGTTAAGTTAAACATGGTAAAGTCTAAAAATATTTGGGCAAAAAACACATACTTGACACTACTTATTTTCAGATAAGCTCATTTATCCTTAATCAGGGAGAATGAGTCTTATCTTAGATCATGAGGTGCCCCTCTACTGTTCTCATCACTCTAACTTACTCATACTGAGAGAGACTCACTCTCTTTAAATTTTGGGTATGCTTAAACAATTAGGTCCATATGCACAAAAGAGGTTTAAGACATGAAGCCTGTTTTAAGTTAGGCCTGGTTTAAGTGAAATATTTTTTCCTCAGCCAATATTTTCATATTTGGTGGTTTAGATTGTTGGTTGAATCTTCAAAATTTTTAGCTGTTGCAGGTCAAAAATGCTTAAAATGTACTTTTTATGGCAGTAGTAATTTTTACTTTTACCCCTTTTGTGCATACGGACCTACGTTTGTGACCAAAATTTAACAATTTCACCTAGCCATTTACAATTAATTGTATCTTCTCTGCTCACTAATTTGTTTCATTTGTGTATTTCATTTGACATTTTAAATATGTTGATTTCATATGACATTAAATATATCATTAATCTAACTTCTCCCTAGCAATAAAGAGATATACCAATTACTCATTGTATGCCATTGGCAATGTTCATCTAAATACAGATTGAATATCTAGCTCAGAGATAACATTCCATACACAAAGTATTTCATAAGGTTTATGTTTACTTTAGGGATTAACATTGTATATTATTCCTTTCTGTCTAGATCCATGCGACTCATTGCCATGTTTAAACAACGGCCAGTGTAGTTATGACATCAATGGGTATGTTTGCTCTTGTGGACCTTTCCATAGCGGGGCAAGATGTGAAGTTACAAGTAAGTCAAGGATTTCAATTCTGCATGGATAAAAGAGGAAAGTAGAGGTCATTTACAAATTTGACATTTAATTTATTGAATGTAATAAATTCATGCACCAAGAATTTTAAAGCAGTACTATTAGATCCTGCAAACATCAATACTATGAGATCCTACTAACAGGCCCCTTATTACACATGACTTTTGATTTTTTTAGGCCATTTATTGAATTTAATATGGGATCTCAAATTTGATAATCTTCCTTTAGCTTACTTGGTACCAAGTACCAAGTTTGGTTTCCTTGGGGAAAGCCTATACAAGATGTGTATTCAATTTGTTTTGAGTAATTTCCCAATATTGTCTGCGAACGTAAAAAAGATCAAGTAAATCAGATATCAAGACTAAAGTGAGAAGTTGCCTAGAATCCAAGAAAATTAACATTTATTAATAACATAAGTATTGGTAATGGAATCAAAATAATTCGCACAAAAATATCCCAAACTTATATGCATTATTGAATACTGACTTTTCCAATCATTTCATTTCTGGTAAGGATATTAATTATCAGTGTTTCTATTTCTCTAAATTTCCATTTCCCAGATAGTTACTTTTTTCAAAGACATACACATATTGAAATAAACTTGATATCATTTAGATTTTGTAAGAAATGTTTTGATGCAACTCTGAAGAATTTATGATTGATTTTAGAAATTGATCAAACCTAGATTTTAGAAAACAAAGTCTAAATAATGTTGGTAATTTGGACACTAAATGGTTTAAGAATCAGATGGAATGAGTTCTGAGTTTAATATTGCCAGTTGTTTCCTGGTTCAGCAAATTTGATATGATTTGTTGATGTGTACGTCATAACTAGGTCATCATGGTTTGATGAGAAATTGCTACATAATTATGTAATTTAGTTGAAGTGATGTAATAGTTTTTCCATGAACTATGGAGCTGTTTCCTTGTGCAACAAAGTTAATTTGGCTGACTGATGTTGAAACTATGAGGAAACCTGGAATATTTATTTTTGTTGTAATATTATTTAATATATGTGTCATCTAATGTGTCATCCAGTATCAAGCCCATAATTAAACTTTGACAAATTACTCTTTTCTTCATGAACAAATTACTCTTTTCTTCACAGACAAATTACTCTTTTTTACAACTCTTTTACTTACAATTAGAGCAGTGTTTCGTTTTCTATTTATATAGAATGGTGAATGCAATTTTTATTAGTTGTACTGCTTGCTTTTATGGAATCTGCATCTCAAATAACTGGCTTATTTATCAAAATAGGTATATTAATGCAATCACAAAATTAAAAAAACACGGATAGTCGAGTACAGATCAGCAGTCGGATCTTTTTATTTCCAGAAATTCAGAGATGGGCACCACGTAATTTTGTAAATATAGATGGAAAACAGCTGGACTAGATCGATTTTGCACATAATTTTTGGAGTTTTGCTGCTGAAAAATTTGAACAAAAGTGTCATGTTTAAGTAGTAAAATATCTTTAATCTAAATGATTTTAAATAACCATATAATTTGAAATCTTCCCATAACATAATCCCAGTCAAAATGTTTGTTTTCAAGAATTCAAATTCTGAATACAATTTATATTTTAAAATATTAACCTTTTTGAGCTATTTTGTTTTCCAAAACGGCTGTGAAGGCTACTTGGAACAATATGAAGTGATGCAGAAAGCTGCTGGTTTTCCTACTGTTTAGTGCATTATTTTATAAACTGAGCTTGAATGTGTAAATGGCCTCTTTATTAAAGGCATTAACCATGATACTTTCCTTAACACTAACTGATTTTATTGCATTTTTAGAAAGTACTTCCAACTAATAACAAATATCCAAAACCATTCTTGTTGAACTTGAACATTTATAGTAAAACAGACAATTATTTTTGCATTCTAGAAATAAATTAGGCCCCTACCAATATATATTATAGTGAAGGAATCATGTTGTTATGTATATTTAACCTTCCTAAAGAATAATGTTCACTTTTAAATCAGTAGGAGTACATTTGGAATCTCAAAATTTAGGAAAATAGAAACACTGCTGACAGAACCCCAAGAAATGAATTTGGCTGAAAATTAAAACAAATGATATGATTTTGTTTGTTAGTTTATATTCCATTAAGATCTTTCTTTGATTCAAATAAGTTTTCACAAGTGAATAAGACCCAAGTGGATCATGGTCAATGCCTTTAACTTATTTCCTCTCTGTGTTTTGTGATTTTCTCCTGCAGATACCTGTATCTCAATGCCTTGTCAAAACGGAGGCACATGTTCTGGGGATCAGAATGGATTCACCTGTCAGTGTGCTACTTTGTATTCAGGAACCTTGTGTGAAAAGCTAGGTAAGTATAGGCCAGTCAAAACAAAACCCCATAGTGCAGGGCCAAATTGTGACCCGTTATATCAATAGGTACCTTAATACCAGCAAGGCATATATTTAGATATAGGCAATACAAGGTGGTAAAATACAATAGAAATAATAAGAATAAATGTTGCATTTTCTATCATATCTTCATGGATTTTTGCTAAAATTTTACAAACAAGGTATCATTTTAAAGCTTAGAAATGTCTCTTTAAAGCTACGGTAAAATCTAGATTTTGTCAGAGAGACCCTTAAAGTACCTTTTGATATGACGGGTCACAATTATTTGTAAATGCAACCAATACCCTGGATTTTTGTTTTACTTTGTCAAATAAAGGTTTATTTTGCCTATAGGTATATCACAAAGTAATAATGCAGTATATGCATTCATAAAGCATAGCAGATACTGCCTTTTAGCATGCAATTTTACTTCAATCCACTCCCATGTTACAAGGTTGTAAGTTTATATGTTTGATATAGTTGATACTGCCTAAGTAAAATGCGAGAGAATTGGTCGTATGCTCATTTGACAGGATTTCTCTAAGGGAAAAGGAAGTACCTTGCAATATATCTGCAATACACATACTGCCTTTTTACTTTGTTGGGCAGTAGTGATCAAGATATCATCCATGATGTGTTTTCCCTTCTTTAGCATCATGAAACTGGGGAATATTGCACGCTGCAACCGTTAGGTTGCCTGATATTCCAATCAAAAATAAGGTTTTAGCTCAGGCAACTGAATTAAATTGCTGCACATCTTGGATGTTATTCTTCTAGGCCTGATATGGGGACTTCCAATATTAAATAACAAAGTAAGAGTAAAAATACTAAAATATATTTATCTTCAGATTACAAGTTTGTATGATTTTCTTGTGAAACAGTTTAATAGCAACAACTGTACAGGTTAGGTTTGTATTTACCCTAATGAAAATTTTGGTGTCTTTCAGGGCAAGTTTGATCAAGTAGATTAGTTGTTGCTAAAATCTGAAAAATGAAAGTTATTGTAGCTTATACTTGAGAACTTATTTTGTTGAAAATTTTGCAGTGATTGTTTGCTTCAGTTTTTATTATCTATTACTGTAAATTATAAATGGTATATCCTAATTTGATAAAACATCTCTTGACAGATTTCAACCCTTGTTCCTTTGAGCCATGCACCAACGGAGCTTGTACAGCTGATGATACTACATTTACGTGTGATTGCGATCTAGGATGGACAGGCGTTCGCTGTGATGAACAAGGTATGGCGCAATACTGAGATTTGATCAGATATTGCTTATTGTCATTCATTTAAGGTGTCTGGTCCACGTGTACCAGTACGCTCAAGTTTTCAAGTCGGTAAGTGCCGCAATACGCATGCGCATATACTCTGAGTAGTGCTTTGAAGCTAATAGTTGCCATATTTTAATATTTTCTGGAAAATTAGGTAGGTGACCTCCCAATTTTTATTGTTTTATTTGAAAGAACATACTTGTGCGCAACTTTTGTGAAAAAATCGACAACAAATTTAAATAATGTCACTTTTGCCACATTTCCCAAAAAATCTCCAAAAATGCTGATTTTGAACTGACTCGCATGCAAAAACGAGTCCGGTGACCCCCAATTTTTATTTTAAAAATCGGTTCTACATAGATAAAATATCATTCATGCCGATTTTTACTAGAAAATTTTGGGCAGATCTATCATGGACCAGACACCTTAAAGATGTGACACAAACTATGTACAATTCTTGATTCTGTTACATGTATTTGACATGTTGGTAGTCTGTGCTACTTATTCCAGCATATATTTATTACATATTGAGATATTCCAGTATCAAGTGACACATGATATTCATGACTTTTTAATTAAAAGTATGGTAAAATTATTTGCCTGCCTTAGTTTTTTTTCCATACAAGTCAACATTGTCAAACTTTGCCTCAATTCAAAATATTGCAACATGATCTCTTTTCATGTTTTCTTGCTTAACCCAATAGCGCCCCTAATGTTGTGTTGACAAAGGTCCAGCATTATTGCTATATCGAAGGTTCCCCAAGGTGAGCAAATATTCTTGTTGTGTGAAACAACTATTTTTCATATTATGATCTCTTATTTTTCTCGTCAGTGTGTTCCCCCGGTACATGTCAGAATGGGGGTACTTGTTCGCCAAGTGATAATATGTGGGGCTACACATGTGCTTGTGCTGAAGGCTATAATGGACTCAATTGTGAAATACTAAGTAAGTATGCTTGTGTGTTTGTTTTAAGTCAGGTGTGAGTATGGTTTCATCTTGGTCAACTAACTTTAGATAGGAATTCAGTAAAGCTGTTTTCCGGTTATCTGTCGTGTTGGTCACATGACCAGTTGGACGTCAACAATTTCAAAGTGCGCAAACTTGACCTTGTTGTGCCTGAAAAGTTTAGCAGGATGTTCAAAAAGCCAATACATGGATTAAATTGTTGTGGTGGTCGCAACAATACGTTGTTTTAGGTTGGAATAAATTCAACTTTTCTCGCAATATGCAAATGTGTCTTGCTGCATCACGACAGATCCAAATTGCAAATTTGTGGTTGTCTGTCGCAGCTACAACTGCGGCAGCTGCTATGAAACCACCTTTCATCATAGTCTTAGAATGCAATTTTTAGAATAATATAAAAATGTTTGTGCCATTTTTTTGGATTTCATATTTTAATATGGAGAAGTTCAGTGGAGGAATTTGAGAGTGCTACTCTTTGTGTGCACTTGAGCAGTCTTCAATAGTCTGATCCTTCCAACTCCGACAACTTATCCACTGCGTTCCTGGTCGTGAGAGCAAAGATCGAGTGTCATGACAGGGACTGGAGTATTCAGTCTAACTCTTCAATATGACTAAACAAAAAGATGGTACAAAGATATGTCATTTATAGCTACCATTGATTTTGCATCTTTTCAATCTATATTTGCCCACATGCAAAGAAATCATCTATAAAATCTTAGCCATCCTTTCTATAACATTTTCCAAAGCTTTAATAGATTGCCATTAACAATTCCTACTAATATTATACTAGAATAACTACAAGAAAGTTAGGCAACAATGTGTACTACGTATTAACACATATTATATTATGTTAGAAAGTTAGGAGACCATGTATTTTTTCACTATTTAAATACTGCATGTTATTAATACCATCAACTGAAGTGATAATTGAACTGAAGGTGTTAACATGTAACTTATTGCTGCATAATATAAAGTTAAGTAGTTTCAGCTCAAAATTATTTGAATGTAATTGTATTAACATTGATTGAATCTAGCATTTGTTCATCAACAAGACTTAAAAATTCATCCATTTGTTATCACTATTAATATATTGGAGATGATCCTTACCAGAGTAGCATCATATATGTCCTGAAAATGTTGATTTTCATTGAAATATAAACCTTTTTTTTTAATAGAGAGGATCTCTACAACAGCGGTTGATGGACATTCAGTTAAAACTGGGAGAAATGTGAAAAATGTTATTTTCATTGAAATATAAAACAAAATTTTCAATAGAGAGGAACTCTACAATAGCGGTTGGTGGACAATCGGTTAAAAGTGGGAGAAATGTGCACATTGACTATGCAAAGATGCGTTAAGCATCTTGTAATAAAATAATGTTCCTGGGTCTATTTCTATTGGTAACTTTTGACACCCCCTTGTAGATATAATAATATAGAACAATATCATAGTTGGATATTCTGGTAAACTAATCAGAGGAATGCTCCTTAACTTAAAATATTTATCATAGTTAGATAACCCTTTATTACCCTTATGTAGCTGGTAATGGGGCAATTGTATTTTACTATTTAGATAGTTTGCATTTGTTTTACGTAAATAAATTTATGATATTCAAAACTTAATATTAGCTTAGCAAAGATAGTTTAAGGATTTACAGTGATTCCAATTTTATTGCATGAATTAATGTTCATTGTGTCATTGACATATACCAATTAAGTGATGGACATTTTTAATGTTATAAAATAGAGCAAGGTTATTATTTTTGTATTATTATTCTAGAATAGGATATTTTGCCTTGATTTTAAAGCCAAATAGCTCAGCAAATTTCATTTCAAAACATGTGCTTATATATTTTCATTGAAAACTTTTGTATTCTACTGAACTTGATTTGAACCCTTAATTAGAGCTATCTGCAAAAAAAAAGTAAGTTATCGGCCTTCATGAACATTATTGAAGAAGATCCGGGACCTGTTGTAAGAAAAAAGTTTACAAATGATGAGTTCATCAACTTTAATAGCCCCAAAGTTTTACCAAAGAAAAACACTATAAATATAAAAGCAAGAGTATCTCTCTTGAACTGGGGAGACCATCTCTCCCTGATTTGACAGTTATAACCCTACTTTTGTTTCTTTTCTTCCTCTTCATACTAACCCTGTTTTCTGCACATCATAGTTAATCCATGTCAATCGTCACCCTGTTTGAATTCTGGCACCTGTAGTATGTTTACATCTTTACTTGGTCAAGTCATATTCACCTGCCAGTGTCTACCATCATTCATGGGTGGACGATGTGAAACCTTTGTTGGTAAGAAATTTTCTTGCTCACTTTCTTTATCTTTGTAACATTTATGTTTATGATATATATTTGACCATCCATTACGAACCGCCAATAAAGTCTGCATTTTTCATTTTGAGCTACGTACAGTACAAAATACACATAATAGTTATATTCTGACAATATTGTGATTTTTGAAGATTTGATAAAGTTCATGTTTTTCTGAAACTCTTAGCAATTATCAGGGTTTTTTCAGCTCCAAAACGTCTGTAAACTAAAACTTTTAAAAGATGAAGTTTATTTGAAAATATGCATAAATTACAAACTTCATTGCAAGTTTTCTCGGTTTAAAATATTATGACATGTAGAAGGGAGTGTGGCCGAGCGGTTAGTGCACGGGTCTCGTAATACAGAGGTTGTGGGTTCGAGCCTCAGGCGCGGCGGTTTACGTCTCCTTGTTTTCTTGAGCAAGAAACTTTACTAATTGCCCCATGGTTCAGACGTCACATTAAGTTGTTGGTCCCTGTGCGAATGCTCCTTCTTGGGGCGCTGCATACAGTATACCTGGTGAGTTATGCTTCAAAGAATTGAAACTACACTTCTGGGTGTCATATGGACTTGAAACAACAAAGATGTGTTCTGTTTGAATCTTCAGTAAAACCAATTTAACCAGGTACTGACTTTACTGGAGGTTTGTGGTTGATGGTCACATATATTTTATCTTTCTTTATTTTTTATTCATACACATATTTTGAGGGTTGAGCGCTACAATGCTCTATCTGCATAACAATTCCAAGGTCAAAAGATCTTATAGCAAGTTCTTTTAGGTGAAAGATCTTAATCAAATTATTCATCTTCAAAGTACCATAAAGACTTGATTGTTCTTTCCAGATGAGTGCTTTAATTAGAACATTCACCTTGACAGAACCATGAGGTCTTTGATCTTGGAATTGTTGTTAATGCAGGTACGGCCTTGTGGCGCTCAATCCTAAATGCATTTCCATTTTCCCCTTGTATCTCAAAATAAAGAGTAAGGGGAGTCTGTACAAATGACAAGTGCTGAGAATTTATATTTGACATTCGCCATGCTTGATCATTAATGCGAACTTGAACTTTAATAAATTATAACCGTTGTGTTTTGACTGAGACTTAGTTTTGATCAAATGCAAAAAGCGAACCCCATTTCATTTTCGGACTAGCAAACCTTTGTACTAGCAGGCTATAATCTTCAAAACACTCAGTATTAAATTTTTGCAATCTGTGCTAGGAATACAGTAAGGGTAAGATATGACTTTCAAATTAGCTAGTAGGCCTACACATTAATTGTGGTGCA
Organism: Ophiothrix spiculata; assembly: GCA_000969725.1. Classification (NCBI taxonomy): domain Eukaryota; kingdom Metazoa; phylum Echinodermata; class Ophiuroidea; order Amphilepidida; family Ophiotrichidae; genus Ophiothrix; species Ophiothrix spiculata. Next base: position 38,465 of record JXSR01S060047.1, on the reverse strand, counting down.
CTGCAGTCAAATCTAAAATTGCCAAAGTGTGGGTTTTGAATTTCCAGTATAAAGGGTGTTTTCATATAAAGGGTGGGTTAAAAATGTCACTGGCCACTGCCAACTATGATCATGTATTTTGAATATATTTTACATTCCTAAAGAATAATAATTCATTTTAATTAAAATAAACCCAAAGATAAGTTAATAGTGGTTTGGCTTTTTATGCTTTAAAATCCAGTTCTTGTTCATAAAGATTGTTATTGTAAATGTACCTAATCAAACATGAAAGCCTCATGTTTAAAATTATGATCATCTGTTTTTTTCAGCAAATCCATGTTTATCTGATCCCTGTTTAAATGGTGGTACTTGTAACCAAGGAAACAATGATTATACATGCCAGTGTCCGAGTAGCCATACAGGAACGCATTGTGAAACAATAGGTAAGAGTTTGGAATTATCAAAAGTAACTTTTTCCTTGTATAAACAATTTGCAAGAAAAAACGCAGAGATCAATTTATTTGAATTGGTTATATATTCATAGTTTATGCAAATAACAGTCGCTGATGCTAAATGCAAATCTTCTGAGTTTGATATCACATTAGGTACCAGTTAATCGATGTTGATTCAAATAAATCATTAAAACACTGAAGTCATCATTATACTTTGATCAACATCAAATAAGCGGACCTCTTCACATAGTGAATTGATATAGATAAAGCGTGTGTGTAGCTGGACACACCACAAGCACAGGAGACGCAGCGCACATTGTTCCTGTGAAACGCACATCAGTATATATGGCTAGCGTGTATATGGGATTATGTTTACTTGCGGATGAAGAATAGCCTCAAAATCCCCCTTATTTAGTGTTGATCAAAGTATAGGCTAGTATTCTCATTTAGTTTTGTCAGCAAATACTGCTAAAATTGCTCAAAAGAGCTGTCTTTAATTGTGAAAAATGCCTCAATGCAACAATTTGCAGTCTGCTCATTGACTGTGAAGATAAGCTTTTATAAGCAAAATATTTTCAAAAAAGCTTCTTTGTCTTTTATAGTAGTAGCTATTTGAAAAGAAATACACTTTGCATTCTTAGAGATAACCTCAAAACCTGACATCAAACTGATATCTCTGAATCTTGCAGTAGACTGTGAGTTTGATGTTATAGCAATGACTAACTGCACCTGTACAGACAGAATTGCCAGCAGTCTTTCAGAAGAGCATAACAGGGACCTAAGGAGACATCTCATATAAGTTACTTTGCTCTGGATGACAGTATCTTGATTAAACCTCGCTATATTTTCTTTCTTAGCCCCATGTGGTTTATCACCTTGCAATAATGGTGGCCAATGCCAGCCTTCGGTCGTTGGGACTTCATTCACATGTATCTGTCCGCCATCATATGCCGGCGTTACATGTGATATACGTGGTAAGATTCAAGGATGTGTCCATGTGGTGTATCTTGGTTTTGATATAATTGCTTCTGACTGCATTTATGCAAAATAGCTTTTATTTTGCTGGTGAAGGGTAAATCAGATCTTTTAAATACCCTTAGGTTGATTAGCTTGTTGTTCGTTTGTTTGTTTGCTTGCTTCTTAATGCATGATGTGTGTTTATTTTTGGTGGCACATTTACTCTGCCATAAACTTTGCAATTGTTTAGTGTCTGTTTTTCTGCATATTTCTTATTTGTTTTATTTTGCCAACAGCATCTGTTAACCTCTCCCCTCCCTCCCCCCCTTTTTTTTTCTATCAGTCTTCTCTAAAGAAATTTTTATTTATGACATCTCAACACTTAATATGACATGATGTATACTATTAATTACATCAGTAATTTCGTAATAATGGATCGAATCAAATATTTTATTTCATATCAATGAGAAATAGGCTTTCAATGCGACTCAAAGTTACTTTGGATGATTTAATATGAAATATCTTTTTGACTGAGTATCACAAGGTATATCTTCAGATATTTGTCATTGGAATTGATGACCTTAAATTTGATAGTTTTCTTTAAAAAATACAGGCTTTAGTTATACAGAAAGTCATTCAAGAATGAAATGTGTGAAGTCCATCAATTCATTTGAATATGAAAACCAAAAGTAACAGTTCTTTGCATTTTAGCTTTGCCTGCTTTTACCTTTTAGCCTAACTTGTCTTGTGTTGACTTCTCTCGTATGTGCTGGTTATGTGTAAATAGTATGAAATGGTTTAGCGGGATTCCCAGTTTCTGCTTGCTTTTCCATGCAAATCTTTCTTTGCAACTGCCTTGGTTTTTTTGTTTGAATGTTGGATTTTATTACAGAGGGTAATATGATGCTTATTGTCAGTTTACCACTTTTAACCTCAACCTACAAGTTTAGAATTTCAGGTGTTTATAATTGCAATAACAATTTGGGGTTGGTTATAAACAACAAATGATGGGTTTTTTGTCTAAAACCAACCATCATTTTTTCTTCAATTTTAGTGAATCCATGTGAACCCAATCCATGTCTCAATAATGGTGATTGCCAGATCTTTAGTGGATTGCCGACATGTTTCTGTAACCCACCATTTACTGGCGAAAGATGCACTGATATGTGTGAGTATATATGTAATATTTATGAAAAATTTAATTTGTTTTCTGAGATTATTAACATTTATTCCCTCTCGCAGAAGCAAAAAGACGCCCATAAGTTCATAACAGGGACATTGCCAGACATGTTAGTTACGGGTTAAATTCTTAATGCATCATGTTCGAATGACCCTAACTGTGAAGGGGTATAATCCTTTTAACTTGCTTTGAAAACACAGTTTTCTTCTTTATTTGTATTTCCTTTTCCTTTTTTATCAAAAAACACGGGGGTTCAATCAAACCCCTCTGGCTAAGGGCTTGCATAAATGTAATACTTATGCAGATGAACTCTGACGACAGTCACAAAACTGGCTGGTGAATACTAAAATGAAAATAAAAAGTGGACCTGTGATATGAAACTCTAAAACACAGCCAATAAAACCATATGGAAAAATCACCAAACCTTCTCTTGAACACATTTGAAACCAACAGCTTGTGTATTTTTCCACCTCATGTTAATGCCTCCTAATTAAACAAACAAGAACTTTGGGTTGGTAACAGCCAATACAATCACAAAACCAGTGAAGAGACCAAAAAGAAATGTGTCAAAGGTGTCGAAATGAAGGACAATAAAGCTTTGATACTACAACTATATTCAAGATTTTATTGACAATTACCAAACATACAGGTGTAGTCAAAAATACAAAGACATTGAAAATGTATAATATTTAAAATGTCAACACAAGAACATTACTTTACATTAGTACGGATATTATATGCAATGGATGT
>JXSR01S060047.1:1128-16145 GCA_000969725.1 Ophiothrix spiculata | reverse complement strand
ATACAAAATCAGCACTGAGTAACATGAACCACAAAAACTTATATTTATTGGTAAATTAATTATTGTAATGGCTGCAAGTAATGGTTTATCTTTTTACATCAAAATGACTCAAAAGAAGGTAAAAAATTCAGCTCTGGTATTGAACTTGCCAGTAAGCCATTAACATTATCAAAACATAACACAAAATGTGTGAATGCAAAGTGATTTGTGAAACGCTGAAATAAATTTGCATGGTTGGTAGCTGTTGCAATCACAAGCATTTTAGAAACAAAGTAAAATTAGTCCATCTAAATGAACCTCGCATGTGAGCACCGTTGGCGCATTTGCTGGTAAGGTCCGTCAAGATGGTGTAAGTCAGTGGAAACGTCATATCCTGGTTACCGGTTTGCACCTAGGGTGATTACCAGTTGGTAACCTTTTGCAGGTATGAGAATCGTCCTGTTTAAACAGGAATTCCTGTTTTTTTGTGGTCAAATGTATGTGTTTTCCTGTTTTTTAGCCTGTTTTCCTGTTTTATTTCATTCTCAAGCCTGCTTTTGAGAATTTTGGGATTGTGGTTCAACTGATTTTGGCATCACTTCTCAGCAAATATGTAATTGTTTCATGTCTAGTAAAACATGCCCTGGGAGGGGACGATAACGCTACCTCTGGCGATAAAACCCAGCAGGGTTGTTTGATTTGATTTAAGTCAAGTTGATTTTAATCATGATTTTAATTTCTAAAAATCTAGATTTATTTCATTTTAATCGATTTAAATTGATTTTTTTAATTAAAATCAATGATTTAAATCATGATTTGTTTAAAAAAATCACCAACCCTGAAACCCAGGAAATGACTGGTACAAATGGTAGTTGTATTGCTACATAAAGACATTCCCTCCATGGTCTTTCTTATGACACCCATTCACATGCCCTTGTTCCCATCAAGGAGTATACAATATATATTGTCATGAATGCAAGAAAGTCATAAGCACCATAGCTGCCATGAAAAAGTTTCATAAATTTACAATAGCTGCCATTATATTTTTCAAAAGTTTGTATTACTCGATTTGCAATACTGTGGGTCAGTTGCTCTTGAAATGGTTGCACAATGTCACTTGAAGAACTATTTCAAGAGCCACTCAATACACATGGGAGGCAAATTGTCAGAGTTTCTTAATTTTTATATGACTTTCTTGCAATCACACAATGATATAACTATCCCGAATCACCTTAAGTAGTTTTATAGCTGAAAAGTTGATTGTATGATTGCAAGTGATTCCTTGCATTTATAAATTGCTCATAACAGGGCCACTCTCATGGAAATTACAATCTTTATTAAACTACCCGCTGTGTGAATGTTCCTCCTTTGAGAATATACCTGGTGGTGAGGCTATATTTTTACACCTCGTTTACTTTGCTCAAATTTAATAAGAGTACTGCAACCGGTGATTCAATGTTACTAATTATAGCAATATAGATGGTGCAATCATTGAAATGTCATGTAAATTGTGTATCTGACATTGCAGTATAGTATATGAATATGGTGCATAAAATTTCCAGAGCTTATACCTAGGGAGCAAAACCCCATTTTAGGGGTAAAACTGCAATGAGAAATTATTTTAATGTGTCCTATCTATTTAGGTTCTCTGGACCATAGGTAACAATACTAGGGTGGACACAAAATCAGTCACCTGCACGGGACCCTGCAGGAGGGGGGTAAAAGTCATTGCAGGGGGCAAGCTTCAAAATTGGTCAAATTTTGTTTTAAACCATTCGAACATGTTCCTCTCATCATAAGGAAGCAGAAAAAGTATACTTTGACCCATATCTGATGAAGAGTTTTTGAGATATAACCAAAACCATGAAAGGTGATTACAGGGGTCACATGTTGGGCCTATGGGAGTCAAAAATTTTAAAAGTGTCGGATTTTGTTCAAATGGTGTCAAATTGTTCGACTTGCAAAACTGTCTATATAAAGTAATATTTTCCACCGTCTTTGATCAATCGTTTCTATGGTATCAAGAAAGAAACATTATTTCCAATTGGTGCATATACATAAGATAACAAAAACTTTATATCGACCTGTAACCATAGCAACGGTTGATCGTAGACGTTTAAAAATATTACTTTGTACAGACACTTTTGCAAGACGAACAATTTGAGACCATTCTGAATAAAATCGAACACTTTTGAAATTGTTGACTCCCATAGACCCATCTCTTGACCCTGGATTTGACCTTTCATGTTTTCGGATATAACTCTTGAAACATTCATCAGAGATGGGTCAAAGTATACATTTTCTGGTTCGTTACGATGAGAGGAACATGTTAGAATGGTTTTGAACAAGAATTGACCAATTTTCAAATGTGCCCCCTGTAATGACTTTTACCCCCCTCCTGTATGGTTCCGTGCAACAGAATGATTTTGTGTCCACCCTAGCGATGTTACCTATGGTCCATAGCACCCATCTAGATAGGACACATAAAAATGATTTCTCGTTGCAAGTAAACCTGTTTTGCTCCCTAGGTAGTTGTCAGCAACGTCATTGCAGCACCAATTGTTTTAACAAAGGACAATTTGCTGTAAAATACAAGTTCCAAGCATGAAGCATTTTTACTTGGCCATGGGGATACCTAAAATTGTGTTTCTGGATAGATTATAAGGTAGCTATAAAATAAGAAATATATTGCTATAAATATTTAATAAAATGGTAGGGACCTCATGTGGAAGTTCACAATGTGTGACCGTTCATTGAACCAGCCCAGGTTGTGGCCTCTTGTCATTTTCAGTTTTTTCAAATATTTGCAAAGACCATTTATAAGGATTAAAATGACACCTCATTGAACTTCACTCGGTTTTAGAATTCATGGTCTGACATAATACCGAGAGGCAACTTTTTTCAGATTTTTTTTTGAAAAAATCTTTCAAAGTAACATTGAATTAATGAAGAAAGTATGTGTCATCTAATCCAACCAATGGTCATTATATTAGTGTTCAAGGACAAGATCATTTGGGGCAATGCCCTCTAGATTTAGAAACTCAAGGACAAGATCATTTGGGGCAATGCCCTCTAGATTTAGAAACTCAACACCGTACCTCGTGACAGGTGAAACTACACTTGCATCATTTGCATGCATCTTTCAGTATTTTATTCAAAAACACAGTGGCATCTGCAACAAAGGTTGTCATGGTGTAAAAGATAAAACTGAGATAAAAACATTCAAAAATCAATAAGCCCTATGATTTCTGCTGATGATCTTCAAACATCAAGATCGATTTCATATTTCCGATCATTTTCTTTAAATGAAACTTGGCAAGTATTTTGAAGCAAGCATAAAGGTTGCAAATCTGCAAAAAAAGACGACCTTTGCGTGTATTTTCATCTGTAGCGCAAAAGGAAGTTTACTGAATTTACGGTTAGTTCAAGTTGAACAAGCACATATTTTACCATTTTAATTGATTTACTATCAGCAGAATGGACCCTTAACTTTCATAAAAACATCAATGGTTAAAAGTACTGAGAATTGTTGGAAAGTTGCTGATGAAACTCTCATAATATACAATAACAATGTATTTAGTATGGCACAAATTCTAGAGAAATGTGCACCTTATAGACCAATCCTATAATTGACATACTCCCACCGTTGATGGGGTAAATCCACACAATCGGACAGAATCGGAACTCAGAATGAGGCCAAGTATGATAATACCCTACTTTGCCTCCTGAGTTCCGATTCACCGTCCGATTCTGTGGATTTACCCCATCAACTGCGTAAGTATGTCTATTACTTAAATGAGCTTCAATTTATCTTTCACCTTTGAATATTTTCAAAAATATGCATTTGTTTTGTGGAGTAGTTTCTTTTGTTATGGTACTATGGTTATGTTTTCATTTTTTTCATTGAATAGACTGATATCTTATACCAAAGTTCTACATAGTAAGTATGTAACCATCTAGATCTTCCATGTATCTTTCAATAGTTGATAATTAAGCAAACATGTTGAAAATATGTTTGTTTCATTTTATTTCAATGACTTTCTTTTTGAAGTATTTTTTTATGTTGTACAGAAAAAATCAGGTTTGCATATTAAAATGATATAATACACCAAGAGTTCTCTATATTTGAGTGTTTACTTCTATCTAGTCAAACTGAGGATAATTCACATTTCCAGGTACATATTAAAGCAATACTATAACGTGTTAAAAATGAAGCGCCAGCCCTGTCACCCGTGACTTTTGATTTTTTGGGCTTATTGTGTTTGTTTTTGGTAGATATGAATACCCTCCAAACGATTTAGCTCAAAGATGCTTACTTTTTCTGTTATGGCCATTTGTTGAATTAAATTCGGGATCCGGAATTTAATTCCACATGTATAAGTATAGGAAAGCATGCGTGTGCTTTTTATCCATTTTTTTATGTTAAAACAATTTTTTTCACAAAATACATTTTTATGCTGTTTTTACTATAAACCATTTTTGATCAAAATCTTATAGTATTACTTTAATAATTAACTATCATCCTAAGTTTAAGCAAAAATAAATTGACTGTTAAATTGGATGTATAAACAATGAATGAGACATGGACACACTTTACATAACAGATATCATATTTCAAATGGGGATTTATAAAGCCAATCTCAGAAATAAGCTCCGCGTTTCGCGGGTTTTTTACTCATTAATGCGTGTTGTCAAGCAGTACTCTGCGCAGTACGCGACACACTGCAACTCACGCAGTTGGATGTGATAGGTTGCTCCCGCGATCGTCACGCCAAGTTCTAGTCACTGGTGAAAATTGACCAGTCATAACGATCGTCGTGCATCAGCTTTGTCAGGTGATTTAAATTCTGAATTACGCACATTCTGGACGCGATTTTCAGGGAGCTTATTTATAAGATAGACTTTAACAATGTATGTGACTGACAATGTGTATTTTTACAAAAGTGAGATATAGTGGTTTACATTGTTTACACACCTGTAGACCATTCTAATAATTGACATGCTTACGCTTTTGATACATATCATACTTGGCCTCTGTTATATATTGAATGCCTATTCATAACATTAAGTGGTGAGCGCCTTGATTGTAACATAAATAGTATCGTTATATTTAGTATAGTGCGCTTTGTTTACAAACATATTACCCACAGTGCTTTGCAGACAAAATGGTAGCCTCCGTGAAATAAAACAAGTTACAATGTGCTAATCATATTACAGTTTGTTAAATACTTATTGGTGTTATTTAGTTCTTCGATGTCAAATCAGAAGAGACACAAAAGCCTCGTTCTGATTCTCCGAACTTAACCCATCAACGGTGGGAGTATGTCAATTATAGGAATGGTTCAGGCCTGGAAAAAATGTAAATTTCCTGGTAACCAATACCTGAGATTTCCACATTTCCCGCATTGATTGAAAGCTTACAAATTTCCCACAAACTTTCTGAATTTCCCGGCTGCCAGGTTGCCGAGTTACCAAGCTTTTCCAGGCTTGGGAATGGTCTATACACATCACCATAAAAACAAATTATTTGACCTGCTAGATACACCAAATACAAATTTGAATGATGGTAAAGTAAAATCGCTGCCCCAAAGTGATCATAAGGGGGAAGTTTTGAACTAAACCAATTTTATTTTCAGCAGGCTATAGCAAAAACTATTGACCAGCTCATATCATACCAATCGTTATATAATTAAAATTCATACACTCTGAGTTAAGTACACGTTGAAATTGGGAATCTAATTGGACAGTTGGTAACTTTTACGCATTCATTAATCTCGTCTAGTTGCATGCGTATCGCGTAGTGCGTTGTACAATTCCATGTACGAGTACGCGCAACACGCTCGCGCTTGTATGGCAAGTTTCATTTTAAAAGAAAGGTAAATCTAAATTATAATGATTTAACATGGGACGATAATTGGTTGTATTTTCCATATTTTATTGAAATAGCAATCACATTTTAAAACAGTTATGCCGTTTAATTTTTTTGCAATTTTATTCTAATCATTGTCGTGTATGAATTAGATTAATAACTGCTCTTTACTTGGCGCTCGTGAAATTGTACAAAAATAATGCACCTTGTGTTGAAGTCGAAGTTGTCCAACTCACTCGGCTGCGCCTCGTGAGTGCAGACAACTTCAACTTCAGCACGCGGTGCATTATTGTTGTACAATTTCACTCGCGTCAAGTAATACGCAGTTATTAATCTATAATTATCTTCTTGCTGAGCTTCATCTAACTGGAGTTATTATTGAATGTTCAAGCCTCTTTGTCTTGTGTTATCTTTTATCTGACAAAGTTAATTTTGGATAAACCCAAAGTAACAGTACATAGTTCTGTTGGACATTGGACAGCAACAAAATCCTGATCTTAAGCACATTTATAATGCCATATAAGTAGTGTTAGGAAAATACCCCAAATAATTCATACGAGTTCATAATAGTTTAGAAAACAAAAACAAATGATATCAACAATTTCTCTGGATCCTCAAACTTTTCCAGATGCATATATGTGTTATTCTTCCATGGATTTCCTGAGCTCTTCCAAATGTTTTTCCAGACGGCAAGCTTCTTCATTCCACTGCCTGTTCCTCAGATGCGCCTCCTTTACCTGCTTCTTTAATCTTGTCATCTGAGCTTGGTTACGTTTCTAAATAGATACAATAAAATACTTGTCTATCTCTCAGTGTATATGTATTTGTTTGTTTTTAGAGACTGTCAAAGTGCCAATCAGCACTTGTTAAAGCGCCAAGTTAGGTGCACACGCCGATAGTTGAGAATCCCTTGTCTAGGCATTATCAATGCTTTTGGGTTATACACAACTAATTAACTACTAGGAACCAAGCCATAATAAATCTGTGGACTACTTGCAGGTGGGGCATCTACAGAACCCACCTATTCTAAAAGCTTGAAAATTAGCTGTGTGTAATTAAGGCTACAAGACTTTGACTGTTCAGGAAAGCAAGTTGGACAATAAATTGATTTTGGTTTCACGAAATTTGATCTCTTTGCCCAGGGTAAAATCAGGAAGAAATGTGCATGCCGCCGGGAAAAATCAGAAATGTATTTGCCCCTTCTGACCAAAACGTCTGGCTATGCTACTGCATTTGCTTGTGTGAAAAGAAACCTGTGTACACACATTTTTACAGTGTATGATTTATGAAATACTTTTAAGGCGCACACGTGATACTTAAGTTAAAAACCTGTGAATGTAAAACCATATATACTCAAAAAAAAGGGTTCTACTCACATGAAGCACATCAATATCCTGATTGGTTGATGAATGCTTGGAAACCTCCCGCTGAATCTGAAATGAGGATGATACAAAACGCTTGATATAATGGTGCCCTGTTATCATCAGCAGATAGCAGATTACTGAGCTTTGTTATCTACAGTAGTTAGCACTCACTAATATTCAGCAGAGGGCACAGTCAGTGCCCAGTAGTGAGTTTACAAAAGATAGCACTTGTCAGTATATAGATATATTCAGCAGACGACACATTATTTAGTTTTGTTATCTACAGTAGATAGCACTCATCAATATATTTTTAGCTATATTCAATAGATGGCACAGTATTGAGTTTTATCTACTGTAGTCATTACTCACCAATATACTGTTAGTTACAGGCATATTCAGCACAGGGCAACAGTAGTGAGTCTTTTCTTTCTACAGTAGTTAGAACTCATCAGTTTATCGTTAGTTTTATTCAGCAGAAGGCACTGTAGTAAGTTTTGTTATCTACTGTAGATAAAACGCACCAGCACAGTGCATTTTGTTATCTTCAGCAGATAGCACTTACAAGGACAGTCCCTTTTTAAGTACAAAGGTACATTAACCCTTTCGGTCCTAAATTGCCATATAAAGGTAAAATTAAAGGTGAAGGGGACAGCCTGTATTTGACAGGTCAGAGTGCCCATCTCTCTTTCGAAGCGATTGGGCCAGATTCCACAATTTGTAATATTTGCGGTGAGGGGATCACCACACCTTCTCCCCGCAAATCTGTTACCTTCCCAGCATTGAAGAAAGCCAGTACCCATTTGACACCTGGGTGGAGAGGAGCACATTAGGGTTAGTATCTTGCACACGCCGTCCACCGGATTCTAACCCAAAACTCTCAATGCCCGTTGATTAACAGTCAAGGGCTTATCCGTTACGTCACGCATGTCTCTATATAAGGGTATACAGCCCATACTGAATTATTATACACTCAATACAGATTATAACACTTGAGCAATCTCTCGCAAGCTAATTAGAAAACACTTAGGCTTCCTATTGGATCGAAAGGGTTATAAAATATGATTACTAATTCACTGCCACAAATTGAGCCTAGTCAAAAATCACGTCCAAGTATGAGATTCTAATTTTATCAGAATGTTACCTTTGAAGTGTATTCTATCACATTAATCAAGTTCCAACATCCAAAACATTATAAAAATGTGCTAAAAGCCAAGATAAAATCCTCTCTCCATTAAGTTTAACCCAGTACAAAAACTTTAAAATATGATTTTCTCAGAACTATAGTTTTCCAAATCAGCCTGATGCCTTTTACCAATTTGGATTAACTTTGCAACCAAAATCCAATAACCAAAAGCGAGGTGTATTTTAAAGCTTGAAATATCACCTTTCAAATGAAATCAAAAAATCAATTTTGATTTGGGAACCCTAAGGCCTGGTGCAGACTCCACTATCGTATAGAATATTTTGCTTAGAATATTCTATGCTGACAACAAAATGACGTAGTGACCGAATAAAACACACAGTCTTATTCGATGACCTACGTCATTTTGTCGTCAGCATAGAATATTCTAAGCAAAATATTCTATACGATAGAGGAGTCTGCACCGGGCGTTAAGGTACCTTTCGATATGGTGGGTCACATATTTCACACATACCTGTAGTTCAATCTTGTCAATGTCATCCTGCAGTTTTTGTTTTTCCATTGAGAGTTTCTTGATGTTCTCTTGCAGACTCTTTTCATGATCAACATCTTGAAGTTTGGACTCCATGGTGCTTTCTGAAACAAATCAAACACAAATTTGAAACTTAAATGACCACACTCATGTATCATTAGAGCTTACTTTAATCTGTCAACTTAAAATGTCCATATGATACTCTGGTCACATAACCTTGCATTAAGGTTATGATGTGTTACAGCGTCATACCAGGTAGAATTCAGCGGACACTGATCGGACACCGCCATGCGGACACTGGCCAGTATCCGTAAGCTGTAGTGACGCAGGAAGCATGCCATGAGAATTTAATTCTGAGTTTAAACCTTGCGACTTGTATACAATATCTTCAGATATGGTCTAATATAACAACCGGTGGTTGATCGGTGACCGACCAGGCATTTGCAAGCATTCACCGGTGTCATACCAATGCTATACCGGCGCTGCTACCTTCCAATTACCAGACAACGGTCAGCTTATGTGACCATAGCAGTGACCATAGCATAAATTAAATGATGGGTCGAATAGATATGTCTAAAAAAGAAGATGACAATCAACAAGAAAAGGCTTGTCTCACAACCGCATAAGAATTCCCGCATAAGTGTGTGGAATCACTTTTACTGCATTATTCGCCCCTACGCATGAGGGTTTTTTTAGCCTTTTCAGACAAAACAAAGAGGGCCAAATACACGCAAACAAAAAGATTTTTTTTTGTATTTTGCATCGCAAATTTTCTTTAAACAGAAAGAGAAAGCATTGGACATGGTTTTTTCCCAAATGTATGTGACTTTTTTTTTTTGGAGTAATAACAGTATATCATTTATGCAAACTCACTGAGTGCTTGTAGAGATTTGATAGCATCCTGCTGTCTTCTCACTTCTGTATTGACTTGCAGTGTGTCCTCAACTTCTCTGACAGCTTGGCTGTGTCTTGTCATCTTGTTCCTATATTTTCCATACAACCTGTAAATATTATAGCTTATTATGATATTTCAGAGTAATTTTGTAGCTATGTTGCTGCGTGACCTATATAAAAACTTGCTGCTTATGACTGTCTAAATATTTTTATATTATAAGAATGCATGCAAGAAAAGAAACTCCTGAATACCAAGAGTAATTTTATTAAGTTTAACCCTGGCTGAAATGGTTCCTACCTTATGTTTTCTCTTTTCTTATTCTCCTCTTCTCTTATAAGCTTGCATATTTCAAAATCCTCTGTCATACAATTGCATATATCTGCATGAAAGAAAAAGCACAAAGTTTCCAATATTAAACATATATTAAAATATTGAGACAACAGCAACAGACATCGACGGAGCAGCCAACCAGAGACCACATATGTAATAGCCACCTCTCTTGCACTATTAGCACATAACACCGACCACAAAACGACCAGTTGGTGCAGTACAGTTAATCTGAGTATGCCGACTTAACCGAAACAAAAACAGAAACCGGCATTAAAATATGTAGGTTCTAAGTAAGGATGTGAATTTTGGGAATTTTAGTGCTTGGGATTCCTGAAAATATTTCGGGCGTGATCCGGGAATCCTGTTTGGTTCTGTCATATTCATATTTATTGTTTCCACAATAAAAAACAACAAAATAATATTAATTACACACACAAAAGAACCCTTATGGAGGAAAAGACCAGAAAGCTACTAAGGCCAGATAGTAGCCTATCCCTTATATAATTAAACCAAAAAATCAACTCAAAGAACATAAATTTGCTTAACACAACGCAAGACAAATGGGACAAAGGATGTTGGATCTAAGATAAATTTTAAATATCATTTCATTCGTATTTTTAGATAAGGATTTGTTTAAGTTGTGTGCAGAAATGTTTCACGGATTTTGATTCCTTTTGTGATTTGGGAAGTGAATTCCAAAGAATTGGGCCAGATGAACGAGTGCTACGCTCAGAAAAGCATTTTTTATTGCTCGTAACATTCAAATTATTTGCATATCGTGTTTGATAGACGTGAACTTCAGATCGTTTCGAGAAAAAGGTTTTAAAAGCAATTATTATGTGTCAATTATAATACAAGACATCGAAGTCCGTACAAAATGTTTATAATCTTATATCTCAATTCAAACATGTTTATTTTTTTAGATCTCTCTGCTTGCCTCTGATAAACAAACACAATTTCAAAATGGCAATACATTACTACACTTGAACACACTACATACATAATGAGAAAACATTTAATGGATAACACAACGTTCATCTCGCAGAATATCTTCTTTATAACCAAATGGCCCACAAATGGGATGGTTTTCAAGCATTTGTCAAACATCTCACATGTGAGTATTTAGTCATTTTGCGTCGTTGGCTTTACATAAGTCATATTCGGGATTTGAGTAAGCTCATTTTCTTCCGGGGACAGTCTTCCCTTGCAGGATCAGGATTCAGTGGAATACCTTGGATTTTGATCTCTAAATGGAGAAAAAGTATAACATATTATATATCATTCGAAAGCTGAGATCATGGAGAATTAAAATATGTCATATTAAAACTTGATTTTGGAATTCGCTACTTTTTGCTCATTTCGCCAGAGCACCCCTCATATACAAGCATAATTATGACAAAAGTTGTACTCAGATAAATTTAGCAATACTATAAATTGTTAAAAATGAAACGCCCCTGTCACCCATCATTTTTGATTTTTTTTTTAGCTTTTTGGGTTTGTTTTGGCTAGATAATGATACCCTCCAAATGGTTTGGCTTAAATATGCTTAGTGTTTCTGTTATGGCCATTTGTTGAATTAAATTTGGAGGATTCCAAATTTAATTCCACATGTATTAGTATAAGAAAGCATGCATATGCTTTTTATCCATTTTTCGGTGGCAAAACAATTTTTTGACAAAATACACTTGAAAACACATTATGATAGGCACATTCCTTCTTTTTATGTTTTTTTACTAGAAACCATTTTTGATCAAAATCTTATAATATTGATAACATTTTGCTATTATACACTATGGTATTCAGTTACTTTAACATTGATTTGCAGCTTGTTTTTATTTCCAGATACTCAGTGGAATGCCTTGGATTTTGATCTCTAAATGGAGAAGATAAAAAGTGTAACATATTATATATCAGGCTCAAAACATAGTCGGCCTCCAAACAAAATTTTCACTACCAAACATTTAGTCATGACGTCACGAAATATTTGCCATCAAATTTAAAGTATGAACCGGTAACAAACATTTGGTGCAATGTATTTGGCAATTCAATACATGTGCAATCTAGCGCAAAATTTTATTTGGTCTCAACTCGGTGTTGAAGTTATTTTATTTGGAGTCACTCGTCATTTTGACATCACGACCAATTGTTTGGTAGCGAAAATTTTGTTTGGAGGCCGACTATGTTTTCATCCTTATTGTAGAGCTGAGACCACAGAGAATTGAAATATGTAATAAACTGGATTTGGAATTCCCAACTTTCTGCTTATTTCGGCAGAGCAAACAAGGGAGCACAAAAGTCGTAATCAGACAAGAACAAACGTGACTGTGTTGGTAGATGGTGAAAATGAAACAGGAGTAATCTTACCTTTCTCTAATTTTCTGCATAGTTTCTCCATCTGTGTTCCTTTGTCCTCAGCAAGGCAGATTTTTCTCTTGCATGCTGTAAACTCTGCTCTTAGATCCTCCACGTTGTCCTTTTCTATAGTTATTAAAAAATGATACATTAAGACTTGAAAATGGTATTACCATTACCAATAGTTTTCCCTCCATAAGTGCAACCAGCTATATTAGACACAAGGAGCTACCAGTCAGAGATTACTTTCCGTAAATGTGATGTAATCTCAGATTATTTATGACATTTTAAGTCAAAAGGACTTTCATATTGGGTTTCTTTGGTCAACCCCTAAGAGATATGCATTGTTTTTTGTTTTTGCCGAAAATTAAGGTTTAATTACATTTTTAGCTATAGGTCACTTTTTTCTGAATTTCTTCTTTTATTGTAATTTAAAAACGCAAAAATTCTCCTATTATTAACCCATTCGGTCCTGAATATTGCCATTAATAATAGCCCATACTGAATTAATATTCACTCAATACAAATTGGAATGCCTGAGCGTTCTCCTTTGTAAATGCTCAGGCATTTATCAGATCGAAAGGGATAATCAACCTAAAGGAAAAAGGAAATGCAATATATTTGAATTTTTAACCCTCTGCACGCAGAAAAATAAGACAGAGTTCCTTTTTTTTTTTATTCTAAATCAAATTTCAACCATACACAACAGGTCCACATATATTCTGTAATACAATGATTTCTTTCCTTTCATTAACAGTTTTTAATGCCGATTTTATAGGATGCTGAATTTGAAAATGTACCAATGAAAGTAAGCAGGATGCCAAATTTATTACATGCATTTGCAATGAATGTAAAAGTACGTACTACTTACCTTGCTGTAACTGTTTCTGGAAGAAAAATAACAGAAAATATTACATGTTTATAGAATGCTGTAGAAATGTTTGTAGTATTTATTTCTCTTTTTTTTCACCAAGTCAGTCCCCATATGTGAAAAGTCAAAGCTTTGTTTAGTCTCAATCAGAGAGGCAGCCACGATTTACTGCCATATTTTATCCCATTCAAAAACATGTAGTAACACAAAATTGAAATTAACACTTTCATTTACTTCAAATATATAGGACCTTATACCACTATTTAACAGCATCGAACTCCACTGTATGCACATTAGAAAACTGTTTTCTGTTCATTTTTTGTGTGAAATCATTTCGCAGCATAGTTCCTGTTGTCACACTGGAAGTGATCGCAACCGCCATCGTCTGTTCTCAATAGAACTGGACCCTGAAGGTTCAACTAAAATTGTTTAAACGTCTGTGCCTTTAGTGTTTGTAAAATAATGTAGTGGAAATCAAATTTTTAGGTAAGACTATGGTCACAATTCTTCGTAAGAACAGTTACGGACAGTGTTTAGTCTGTTTAGAAGGTTCACGGGCAGCAAGCTAAGAGAGCAGCTAGGGTGTCACTGGTCCTTCTGAGATGGACTAACTATTCGTACAGAGTATTGTGACCATAGTCTAACATGATCAGATCATTTATGATTTCTTTTAATGTGTTATAAACTAAAAACTGTTTTTGCTTATTTTGTCAATGTGGTCTATTTTAATCTTGTCAGAATGGGTCACTTTATGGTACAAATTTTATAAAATCAATGCATATAGTGATATACCATATTTAAGGGGTGACAAAACAGAGTTAAACAGGGCTTTTGGGGAGGAGTAGAGAAATCAGTTTAGGTTGATCAAAGATCCATCAAAATACCAAATTTTGCTCAGAAAAAGGATCCTCTGACTTTGCTAGCCAGATTTAAGGGCATATCACTAAAACCACTTTGGTACTGAGGGGAAATAGACAGTCAATAAATCAAGTTACCTGTATGTCTTGCAGAACTTCTTGCTGTTTGCTGACCTCCTCCAGCTGATGTTTCTGAGCTTGAGACACATTCTCAACTACATCTGGCAGTCTGTCGATTGTTTCTTGTAATTTGTCATCTGGTTAGAAACCAAGGGGAAATTAGACGGTGAAAAAAAATTACATAGCTGGGACTAAAGCATTATAATATGATCCTATAACAATGCAAAGATTTATGAAGCAATAACAATGAAAAAATAAATAAGTTACTCAAAGAATAGCATCTCCACTGCATACGAGATTGAAATAACTGCCATTTTATAGCATAATATTCTATATCTTAAAAGATGTCTACACTGAAAAAAGGTTAATTAGTCAAAAAACATGTCTATTTGACTAATTAAAATTAGTCCTGCAGAGTGATTTTTTCATGATTCATAAAAAAATGCTGTAAATGTTTTTAAAATGTTGAAAAACAATCTTTGGTGTTTAAAAAAATACTTTACGTCTCTAAATATTCAAATTGTAATCAGTTAATTATTAGTTTACTGATAAATGATAAAACGCAGACTAATTAGTAAATATCAAATGCGTCTTTAATTAGTCAATAGACTAATTGATTGAATGATGCAGGACTAATTGTTTCTAGTCACAATGACTAATATAATTCATTATTTGTCATCGCAACGGACTAATTAATGGTAAATATC
>JXSR01S060037.1:0-11811 GCA_000969725.1 Ophiothrix spiculata | reverse complement strand
CGAAAGTACACGCTCCAAGACATTTCAATTTAGGGGTGATAGATTTACGTAATTTGTGTTTTAAGATATATTATTACGATGTATAACATAATCTATGTTCTTCGTAACTAATATTACCATACAACTACAAATATTAATAGAATTGAACATAAATCATGATTGGACACAATATGCGCAAACGTGCGTTACGTTGGAAATCCCTGTCATAAGTAGACCTGTCCATTGACCGATTGACCTAATGAACTTTGACACGACGACCTTGTCAACGTTTGACAACATTTTCTACCGTATCCACGCGTTGAAAGTGACTGGTAGAAATCCTCTTTTCATTGAGATCGCAAGCAAGATTTTGCCAGAAAAAGTATACATGAGGGGACCTCCTGTTGTGCTGCTTTTGTCGACGATATAAAGGGTAAGTTCTATTTAATATTTATATTCAAAAATGGGGCTCAAATGAGGTTGGCCAAAAATTGGCCATTGCGCTGAACTCGTCAATAGGCGTCAGTCCTAAGTACAATAGAAGTGAACTTGACAAAGAGTCATGAAACAAAATAATAAATCAGTAACACCAGTCACCATCATTGACGCAATAGGAGTAGTCTAGCCTCAACACAGGCCTATTATGATGTACATACATCTATATAGGCCTGAGAGAATCAAGTTTGAAATGAGTGTTGTGAGCGCAGTTTTGTGACCGTCCAAATTAGTTGGGTAAACAAAAAAATGTGTTTTATTTGGATTGTCATTAAATTAGTGATATTTTAAAGACCTAACTAAAATAAAACTAATAAGCCATAAATCAATTTTGTCGGGTTTTCGATTGCGGAGATAAATTAGTTTTTTGATGCGACTTTTTGAGCCCATATACTGTAAGTGCATGTGTGCATGACGACTGAACCACCGTACTGACGGATCAAGGTCAGTATTTTAAAAGATATTGTAAATTCATATTTGTGCGTAAAATTTTAGAATATAGTTCAAAAAATAATGCAATTATATATCCCGAAATGATTTTTGCAAAATCCGCTAAGAAAACTTGTAAATCATAGCTCAAAGTTGTTGAAATACCTTACGAAAAAATCTGTATATGATGCCATCTTTGTTTCCATAATAGTTCGTGGCCTCCAACTTACGTACACGGCATGGTCAACCGGCCTAAGAGCAAGTGCAATGCTTATTAGGTGACGATAGACTCTTTTTAATTTCCGAAAGACGTGTGCGCACGTATCATCTTTGATATTCCATAATATTTTAAACAGTTAAAAAACAACCAGAGCCAAGCTTTCGATGATTACCGGATCATATTCCATAATATGATCCGGTAATCATCGGAAGGGCGAAATATTTAAATTCATTCACAAATTACACCTCGGTCAACTTCGATGTGAGCGGACTTTGCCGACACTGGCCGAAGATATTTTGAAGAGGTGAATGACGTAATTATCAATTTGGAGCGAAATTTTGGCTGCTGTGACAAGTCAATTATCCCCTGTAATTGTAAAGTATAGCAATAAATCTTTAAAAAGAAGTAAATTTTCAATTCCTCAAAGTACATTTACTACTTGAAAACCTTCAAAACGTGACTGAAATTCTTACTTTTACCACAATCCACGGTGCAATCAATGTATGCCATTCGCCATCACAGCAGAGAAAATCAAAGATGGCGCCGACTGCACAACATGCGGGGCAGTGAGAGGGGACAGTATAGCGCCAGCATCGGCGATGCTTGTTTACGTACCTATCCAAATAAATATAATTTATGTCACTTGAAATGTTCACAATCACATCGACTGTTCTATCAGTTCTCCTTGAAGTTGAAGTGAAGAACCATTACGTACTTGTCTTTTTTCGCTGTTCTTCATTAAAAAAGGTGAAATTTCACGATTATTTTCTCAGCCCATAGGCTATAATAGTAGCTGATGCTCGAATGTACACTGAGGTGTAAATGACAAATATTATGATTGGGCACTGCCGGGTCACAAAGGTCACATTAATTATGTAACTCCTGGGAGCAATTTTTCACCAAGTGCGCCCAAAATATGACCCAAATACCAAACCGTAAAAAAGAAACATGCCCAGCATTAATTTTAGACTAAATCCACCAGTCACCAAATAGGGGCTCCCTCACTTCCTTAAAATTGTTAGGGCCATCACCAACCAACACAGTGAAGCCAGTGCTCGATTTAGAAATTAAAAATCACATGCACTGGTACAAGTAAATAAAAAATATTACATGCACAGTAAGGACACCGTAGGAAATCTGCATGCACAGTGTGATGACTTGTGTGTTGAGCTCACAAAAAGTTACATGCACATGTGCATGCAAATGGGAAATTTTACATGCACCAAGGAAAAATCACATGCACGTGGTAAATCGAGCACTGAGTAAAGCGCGTGTGTGTTGAAAGCCCCATGGCAGGGGTAAAAATTTGTTCAAGGCTGCAAGAATTTTATTGGAATCTCGTAAATCTACCAAGGGAGAATCTTTTCAAGAATCTTATTTTGATACAGTGTATTCTACTAACTTTACGAGAATCTATATATGGATTCTCGCAAAATCTTCTAAAGGGAATCTCTGCGAGTATGGATTCTCGGATTTTCGCCGAATTTTTAGCCTTGGATGTATTCACTACACTTGTTTCAAAAGAATTTCTTAGTCCTTTATAGATTAGGTATACATGTATGAATTGTATTATTGAACATATAGGTAGGCCTAATATAGGGATATTTATAAGGCCCAAATCATACAAATGATGTTAAGTATTTACAGCACTATAAAATTTATAATTTTTATCGATAATATTTGTTATACAATCTGTTCTGCGCTAATCTATAATTGTAGAATTGATTTCTACGGTGTCGATTTGGCTATATCATGACATAGATCTGGACACTAGTTACCTGAGAGGTCTCGTTTGCCTTTGTACGGTCTGGTCATCTTTTCAATATTTAACGCAGGGTTTTTTTAGGCCTAAATTTAGGCTGTTGCATTAAAACTTTTTACTTTAACCCCAACAGGCAAAAATCGTACAAAACCATACACAGCCTAAGTCCAAATACTTCACGATCAATCATTATGCAATCACCCCAGTCTATATCTAAGCACGGAATGCCTAGCCTGCCTGAGTTCCCCCCGTAGCACGAAGTCCACACTCTTGCCTCTGAAACCAGAGGTCGCGGGTTCGCGCACCAGGCCCGGCGCTCGCGCTGTGCGCGATTTTTTTCTTCCTCCCCCACTCTATGACTTGTTTGTACTAAGTTTATTTTACCCCTTCCCCATGAAAATGCTAAAAATGGTGGGTACTTTTAGGGTTTATAGGGGAATAAGCTATTGTAAATACTTGTTAAGGGTACACTTTCACACCCAATACGTGTTAAGGGTATAGTTTTGCACCAAATACTTGTTAAGAGTTCGGTTTCACAAGCATATTACTTGTTTAGGGGTGCATATTCAGAACAGGGAAATACTTGTTTAGGGTGCGTTTTGAAACCCTGTGGTCGCGCTTGATATCCACTGGTCAATGGAGGCGGAACACTCACCCCAGGAGTTCATGGGTTAATATAACTACTCACATGACATTTCACATATCTTTAATAATTTTATACAAATTTTAAAGCGAAAGAATTTCATCAAAAATAATTTGTTTGCCCATCACAGGTGTAGAAACAAGATCTTTTTAAGTTTTGAAACTAGAAACACTGTTTTCATGCGGTTGACGGCAAAAATTTAAGTAAGTAGAGAATTGCAATTTTCTCCAGTATATTTCAAAATCGTGGAACACTACTTGTAGGTTATTTTACTATAAATATGTTCTATCGATTCATGTAAAAAATATGTTGGTAAAAATTTAGTGGGAAGAATCTAGGCCAGTCCCTTTAATAATTTAGATTTCTAGAAACATTTTCATTCTCTGGAGAATGAAAAATTCAAATTGTCTGTTTTACTATAATTGTTCGAATGGTTATGAATATTAGTTAGAACTTTAAAGTTCTTTCTAAAAATGCAATAAAATCAGTATGTGAACATTGTAAAAAGTTCACCTCCACTTTGATGATCGTGGCTAATGCCTTTAAACAATTGCTTATCTATTTCAGATGAAAACTGTGAGTGTTGCATTAGTGATGTGTCTCAATGTAGGCGTGGATCCCCCAGATATTGTCAAAACGTCTCCCTGTGCCAGACTGGAGTGTTGGATTGGTAAGTAATTCTTTAACCCTAACTGTACCCAGTCCGTACCAGACACTCCAAAACACCTCGGAGAGAAATCAAGAAATTAACCCAAGTCCAAATACGTCATAGACCGTAGATAGGTATGAGAACGGAATTGCTGCCTAGGCAGCGCCTGCTCGATGGCTTGGTATTGCTTGGCATGGGATCGGGGTGCGACAGGTCCCGGGTTCGAATCCCACCTCGGACATGGTGAAAAGGGGTTTTATATAGGCCTTTCCCAGGAGATAGTTTTTAAACGAAAATGGGTTAGGGTTCAAGATTAAATAAGGCTCAATTTGATATTTTTTCATATACATGTACAAACATGTTGATTTCTGACTTTTAAAAATGTAATTGCACTATTCCATAGGTATAAATTAATGATTCTTTATAGACTGTTTCAAATTTTGGAAAATCATGGGCAATTCCTTTAAATGGGCTGAGTGCCAGTTAATCGTAAAACTTCAAAAGACGTTCTTTTGCCAGAAGCCATCTTTTCACTAAGATTTGAACTGAGGGCACAAAACTAGCTATATTGGCAAAACAAAAATTTATTGGATAATTTAACTTAAGCAAAACTCAATGGTAGGGGTTGAAAAAGTCTATAGAAGTCAAGTTAGCTCAATCGGTAAGGCACTCGCTTGCGGTGCGGAAGGTCCTGAGTTCGAACCCCGCTGGTGCCAAATTTTGAGTGTGCTTGAAATTCCCTTGGACAAGGAACTAACTGCTAATTGTCTCGTGGAAACCCGTACGAAACTCGGGGAGCTGATCCGGGCAGGATGGTGCGTATGTTGGCTGATCAAGGTTCAGTGCCCCTAGAGGTTGTCGCAGAACCTGAAATGATGCTTGGTGTGGAATGGAGCTTATTTGGGCCACAGTGGTCAGCGAACACCTGTTAAGTGTGCAGAGGCAGAGTGGAATTACAAATCTGGGAGGCATAGCGCACTATAAATCCTCGGTATTTATTTATTTTTCATTTTAGTTGCATTTACAAACAACAGGGCCCTGCACTCTGGATTTTTGTTTATAATATGGGTCATGGTAAGGAAGGATGGAAAACAACATTGTAGGAGATCAATGTTAAAATCACCTATCAAGTTATGCAATATACAAAAATACATAGCAGGGTTGCATCTACAAATAATGGGCCCTGCAAAATGGATTTTTGTTTATGGCCATGTGTTTTAACCTCAACGCTGAAAAGGGTGGTTTTGTTACATTTTTCATAGTGACATGTTTGTTTTTTAGTCATAACTTCCAAAATATACAAGCTATTACAAAGATGTTGGTGTCATTTAAAAGCTAATACATTGAGCTTTCTTGGTGTGAAGTTTGATTAAAATATCTTGTACAGAAATATATTTATGACTATTTGAATTGACACAACTCGAGGGTGGTTGAGGAAGCGGCTACAGAGGAAGCGGCTACCCCTGTACAAAGTCTATGGGAAACTGGCTTTTTTTGTGTCTCCATTTAAAAAAAGTTTTATAAAATTCCAGAATTTAATCATATCACTGTAATCTTTGTTTCAAAAGAAAGCTACACCTTTAACCATTTAGTTTATAATGCCAATCTAAAAAAATTATATAATTAATACTGTAAATTTAACGTTAAAAGTGTTTACACGATGGAAAATTGATGCCTTTTAATACATAGCCGACTGCAGTAGCATACCATATTTTACTTTAGCGCGTCATGTGTCCGTCTTCTTTTAACCGTATCTCAATAATTATAGTCCCCATAATAGTAAAAGTATACATTTTCTGAAAGGAAATTTAACAAGGAATTCAAAAATGCAGTAAAAACCAGTATCAGATGTAATGTATTAATACTATGTACATGTTCCTCGAAGAAATATTTTTTTAAAATGTGAACAGATTTTGTCAAAATTTTGGTTGATAATTCCATTTTTATCCAGATATTTACCTCAGACAATTATATATTGCTATAAAGCTCATACATTGAGCTTTATGAAAATAACAAACAAATTGAGATAGAGCCATCAGAGAAAAATTTTGATATGATTTCTCAGTATCACTTTTTGTTCAACTTTTTTATCGCTTGAATGAACACTACATCAGAACCTTACAGCTTACACGGTCTTTTATTGCATTTTTGTATTCCTTGTTAAATTTCCTTTCAGAAAATGTATACTTTTACCACCATGGGGGGTTTAGTTGTTGAGATATGACTGAAAGAAGGCGAAGACATCTCACGCATAGTAAAATGTGGCATGTAACGAAAATTTGGCGAGGTTAAAACGCATGGCCTTATGCTATCCAATTAATTTTTGTTTGGTCTATAGATTATTTACAGGCATATGATACTGATTTTACAAACTTGGCTTGATTACTTACAGGCATATATCTGTGGTGTTTTTTTTCAGATCCGCAAGCAACAAGTCCGCAGAAGGCATTAGAATTAATAGGAAATAACCTACAGAAACAGTATGAAAGGTGGCAACCAAGGGTAAGATTTTTCAAGAGTCCTTGCTTCACGATCTTTTTCACCACTAATTTTGTCAATATATTTTGCTTGATTTAATAAATTTACAACACTACATGAAAATCATCTTGGTTTAATAAACCACCATCCAGGCAGAAGCATTATAACTATATTGAAAATTGTTTAATTTCCGTATCTTTTTGTAATTTTTTTTTGTGTAAATGTTAAATTAAAGGAGCATGGTCCATTGGGCAAAATTTGGATTTTGGTTTCATATGAAAGATCACCACTAAAGAGGTCTAAATTTTCAAATTTTAGTGACTCTATGTATTTCATAGCTTCCTAAACTTTGCTGTATAAATTAATTATGTTTCAAAAAAGGTTGAAGCAATTGGACCATGCTCCTTTAAAGTAAGATTCAGAAGGGGAGCCCCCTTTTGGTAGGCAAAAGTTAATCCATCTAATCATTCTTTTCTTTTTGTCTTTTAAGGCAAGGTACAAGCAAACTCTTGATCCAACTGTTGACGAAGTCAAGAAATTATGCACATCACTGAGGAGAAATGCCAAAGAAGAGAGAGTGTTGTTTCATTACACAGGCCATGGAGTACCAAGGCCGACCACAAATGGAGAGATATGGGTATTTAACAAGGTTAGTTGATGTTTGCAGTGCTAGTCCAAAACTGTTAGTTAACCTTACAGTCACATAACCGTGGGACGAGGTTACGATGTGTTTAAGGCGTCATACCAGGTAGAATTCAGCAGGCGCCATTCAGACACCGGCCGGTGTCCGTGTGCCGTAGAGATGCCTGAAGCATGCCACAAGAATTTAATTCTGAGTTAAAACCTTGCGGCTTGTATACGATGTCTTCAGTTATGGTCCCATAACCACCGAATTTCTACCCGCATAGTTGTTACTTTTCTGGAAATTGTATCCTCCATATTCTTGGCTTTATCCATCTTTATTTTTGGTTAAAATTGAAAAGTTTTAATTTAGATACATGAATTATTCAGTCATTTGATGATGATTAATCATGAAATGGGTCAAAATTATTTGTTAAGGTCCCGGGGGTGGGGGGCGAGAGGGTACTCACATATGGGAGTGACGTACATGTGCCACCAAGCACCTCGGAAGTAGGGGTCAAAGAAGTGCAAAAAATTGAGTGTCTTTTTTGGGCGAAATTTACTAAAAAAATCGTCTTTCCGGTTCAAAATGGCCAAAAAATTTTCTATAAATTTTGCAAAATTTTTGAAAAATTGCACCAAATTAAGAAAATGGTGGGTCTTTGAATGCCAAAGGTTGTTTCAGTGATAAGGAAGTTAAAAAAATAAAGGATCATTATATGAGTGACAGTTGGTAAAAATAGCGGGTCTTTCGGTGAGAGCAAAATTGAGTACCCCCAGGGTTAGAATTAAGTTTAGGGTTAGTGCCATGGTTATGGTTATGTTCAGGGTTAGTGTTAGGCAGTGTTCCTGCTAAGGCCGTATGGGTGCCATTGGCGCAGGAGGCGAGAAAATTGCGCAACAGGTTTATGAAAATGTTAAAGATTATTCTTTATTGGGCCAATTTTCAGCCTCACTCATGATTTTGACACAAACACCTCGACAACTTTGTCAAAATTGGTTGAATTGGCGTAAGCTCAAAATCCTTAACGGGAACACTGGTGTTAGGGTTTTGGATTTTGTTAGGGTTGGGTTTCGGGTTAGTGAAATGGGTCCAAATTAAGGGTTTGAATAAGCGATAAGAGTAGATTTAGGATTAGGATTATGGGTAGGATTCATTCCAACACTTTTAGGATCCATTTGTATCTGCTGAGCCTAGTTTACACTTGATTTGCATCCATTTAACAAATTTCAACCCATTCCTCATTTTATAAACATCCGATGCATTTAAGTGATATTAATCAGGGATTGTGTGTTTATTATTAATTTCTATATTATGTCCTGTTATTTTCAGACTTACACTCAATATATACCATTGTCAGTATATGACCTTCAGACGTGGATGGGAAGCCCATCTATCTTTGTATATGACTGTTCTAATGCTGGCCTTATTTTGAAGTCTTTTGAGCAATTTGCTATGCAAAAGGAGCAGGAGAGAGATGTAAGTAACGGGGGTGTCCATCTATCTTTGTATACGACTTTCTAACGCTGGCCTTATTTTGAAGTCTTTTGAGCAATTTGCTATGCAAAAGGAGCAGGAAAGAGATGTACCTTAAGGGTCCCAAAATGAAAATTGATTTTTTTGGTCTTTATTTTAAGCTTTAAAATGACACATTGCTTTTGGTTATTGGATGTTTGATTGCAAAGTTACATCTAAATTGGTAAAAGGCATTGGTCTGATTCAGAAAACTATAGTTCTGAGAAAATCGAGTTTAAAGTTTCTGTACTGGTAAAACTTGAATAAAGAAAGGATTTTTATTTTGTCTTATGTTTTGGATGTTGAAACTTGATTAATATGATAGAATAGAATACACTTCAGAGGTATCATTTCTTATGAAATTAGAAATTTGACCTTGGACATGATTGTTGACTATGCTCAGCTTCAATGGCCTGTATCTCGTAATTTACTATGCCGACCTTAAGGTACCTTTTGATATGACGGGTCACATATGTGTGTGTGTGGGGGGGGGGGGGGGAACATCTTCACATATTGACTGGTCTTTTGAACAATGTACTACTATGCAAAAGGAACAGGAAAGATTAAGCAAAGCATCAGTGCGGTATTTCCTGCATTGTGTACCAATGCGTCATTAGCTCCAACCCTTGTCCTATACTTTGATCAACACTAAAAAGGCGGGATTTATGAGGCCTTCTTCATCCGCAAGTTGACATAATCCCACTTTACTAGTCCATCTAGATGGACCTCACAAGCGAGCGCCGTAGGCGCGAGGTCCATCAACTTACACACCAAATCCCCTGCTGGGTTTCTCTTATAGAAAATTGGTGACCAGTCAATTCTAGCTAAACAAATAGAGGTATTATGTAATAGATGGTTATATTTGACACAGACTTGAATAATAGAAGAAATGCAAAGGTTTTTGGTTATCACAAACTGCCCCTTCTTGAGTTACAGGGTGGTATCATATTTCACTTGCCTTGGATTTCCAAGGCAGGATTTGTTGTAAGTTGATGGACCTCACGCTTCGCGTTCGCTTGCGAGGACCATCTGGATGGACTACACTTTACGCGCATGACCGTAGACACTGATGTGTGAGACACACGCACAACGCGCACAGCGTCTCCTGCAGTTGTGCTGTGCATAGCTGCGCACATGCTTTTTGTATCAATTCACGATGTGAAGAGGCCTACCTATTTTGTGTTGATCAGAGTATAACTGTATGCACATTTTCGGTCTATACTCTTATTGCACGGAAAGGATTACTCATACAACATTCCCTCATCCAGGATATCATCATGGGAGTTGCAACATGGGTAAATATCATCAGCGTATTAGGCCTAAAGAATGGTTCAAAGGGTCAAAATGTGCATGAAAATAGATATTTTAGCAACTAAAATATCCAAAATCTTCTCCAAGGGGAAGCTTTTCTCCCTTGGCTCGAAATTGGAATCCAATCGAGACTAATTTACTAATTTTTTTACCGTACCCAAGTGGCATCCCTGGACTATTATAAGATATCAGGGACTTATTATTGGTCTCATATCACATATCTTCAAGTGAGTGCAAGAAAGTCATATCTGCAATAGCTGCCTTAAGTTTTATTTCTTTAACACCTAGTCACTAGATGGGAAAAATCTTTCAAAATCTCCCTGCCATGTGTCAGTGGATCTTGAAATGGTTCTTCAGGTGACACCGTCACCTGAAGAACCATTTCAAGATCCGCTGACCCAAGACTGGAGTTTACACAGTGTGCAATCCAAATTAATGACAAATGGCAGCTATTGCAGATACGACTTTCTTGCACTCACATAACAACATATTCCACATGTGTTACACCGATCATTTTAACCATCATGAAAGTGAAGAAAAATTAAATCCCCCAAAATATTATAGATGATAAATCACAGTTCTAAATGTACATTGTATCATATCATATTTCAAATGCTACATTGTATTAAAGTAGTATGTGGTGCAGTTTGGTTTCTATTCTGTAATTTGATAGGAATTTTGTGTGTAAAGGCAATAAGAACATTGGATATAGTGAAATATTTGTATTATAATATATTTCACGCTGCATTTATTTTCACGCTGTCCGGGCTCAGCTTACTTTGCACAAAAATTAAAGTACCGCGAAAAAATGATATGTGTATACTGCTGTACCTAAAAAAAAATCACAAGTGTAAAGATTAAAACGTGCAAAATGATTCAAAATGGGCCCGTGCGTGAAAATTACTGAGCGTGAAAATAATAGCGTTTACAGTAATTGTTTTGATAAGACATCAGAGTGGGAAGTAATTTAAATATAATAGGTTAAGGCTGGTGCAGACCCATATAATTTGTTGCTCTGTAGCTCTGGCCCCTGGTTTTGGGTTTTTCGCTCTTTTTCAATTTGTATCACTTTAACCTAGAACAAATGGATAGCGCATGTGCAAGTAAACTTGTCTAATTGAACCACTGAAAATATCACATAAATTGTGCAAAAGAAAAGTAGGCACTTACCCTCATTATTTTTACCTATCTTTCCTCATACATTCTACATGGTTAATCCTATCAAAGCTAGTCAGGGTTTCATTTTATAAAGGCTAATTAATTTGCAAAAACAAAGGCAGACTTTCGTTACACGGCTATTTTGTAACCATGAACAAACTTGAGACGAAGCTTCTGATTGATCAAAGCTTAAATATGACTTCACACATGTATGTTCTATGCATTTGTTAAATAAGGATCCCAGGGAACAAAGATCAGAAGAGCATTACCAACTTTAGTTGTTCTGTAACTCTACAACCAATGATCAGACAAAATAAAAGTAAACCTTTCTTGAAGTGAATTAAAATATGCGATTTTAGTTGTTTTGTCACTTCAAGAAAGCTTATTGGGCTATTCCATTTGAAATACACACCCCCCCTATGGAAGAAATGTTTTATTTGCCAATTCCAGTTGCACTTCCACATTAAATCCAGATGGAAAAAAATAAATTCCTGCGGCTTATTCCAGCAGAACCCTATGGAAGATTTTAATATTATGTGCCGTTCCAGCT
>JXSR01S060025.1:0-12384 GCA_000969725.1 Ophiothrix spiculata | reverse complement strand
TGCAGTGGACGATAACTGCAATATGTCATATTGAGATTTTGGTAACATGCGAAGAATGGTCCCCCAAACAAAATGATACCACTCGTGGAGGTTCTTGGGGGGATGCATGGGGGGTCATCGTAGCCCATGGACTATGAGCCCTAAGGTTAAAATCACAAAATGACATGTAAATATATATTGTTTACTCACATCAGCATCATCCGTGGCACAAAAAGGTAAATTCCTATATAATTCCATTGGCAAGATGGCAGGGCCGTACGAAGGCATGTGAGCCAAGGGAGGCAAACACATTTACTGTCCCAAAATTCATGTTTCACCCCGATGTATATATCGTTCATTTGTGTGTAATGCGCGGGTAGCGCGCGAAAATTGTGCTATTTTCTGCAAAAATCGATATAAAATCTTGATATTTGTGCTAAAATTTGCTTTTTTTGACTAAAAAATTGCGGGACAGTAATATCGGGACAGTAAAAGTAGTAAAATATCGTCCCGATATTTTGATATTTGTCCCGCCATTACCAAATTACCCCCCCCCACACACACACACACACTCCCCGCTTCGTACGGCCCTGCAAGATGGCGTCTGTCCTGTTGTCTAGTTATCCATTGTTTGTAGAACAACTTGCCAGTAATTACGTCTTCCAATTTGTTGCAACCTCTTCATTAACTATAAGCATGCATTTAAATGTGTGCTTTGATTAAATAGTGAGTTTGTATTACGCGCCCAAATTTGCGCTAGTCTACAAACATTCAACAGTGAAACCAGGTGACCTTGCTGTTATAGACAATCAATTCAATTGATGCATTGACCCCAATAATAGTTAGACCAAAGTATCGTAACACTAAAAAGATACTTGTCTTTCTAACATTTCGACAAAATTTAGTGTATTTTTCATAGTTTTTTAACGTGTCATGTTTAATAACTTGATGATACACTCTAAAAATGAAAAGGGTGAACAGTCACTTTTTCTTGGAGTGAATTTTGTTTCACTCAAACATGGTGGCATTTCAGTCTTTTCGTTTGAAATCGAACGTGCTTTTACTCGAAAAGATATACTTAACTCTTTAAAACTGCCAATCTTTTTAAGGATTGGTAACTCACTGACACCACTCTTCTATTGTCAGTGATCAATCTTTAAAATAGTAGCGGCGGTGACCAATCTAAAGCGAGTAGCAATTTTAAATAACAAAGAGTGAAGAATAACTCTGAAAGAGTGACATTTCATTCTTTTCGAGTGAAACCCCGTTCGATTCAACTCAAAAAGAGTGAAATGTCACTCTGTTCGGGTGAAATAAATTCACTTCAAGAAAAAGTGCAGTGACCATTCACTTTTTTGTCATTTGAGAGTGTACAGAGCAAAAATAATGGATATGTTTACATTTTATTCTAAATAATTCGCAGATTTTGAGTTATACAATGTTTATTTTTATTTTGCAGGGCATTTTCAAGGCCATATACATATATATTTTAATTACTCACGGCAGGTGTCCAGTGTGTCGTGTGGTCCTATGCAAATGAGCTTATAATGAGCAATGTGTATTCCAGATCTCGCGATCGATATTACAAAATCTTGGTTGCGATATTGTTTTATTAACGTGATCTGCCAATAAAGCTGACTTTGAACCCTTATAATTTGAACACGGAGAAAGCAAATGTAGATTGGGAACGTGGGTATGACAATTTGGAGTTTTTCCCTGATATTGTGAGTGACTGTTTTGCTATTGGTAAAAAATGATGTATTATATGGTATTTTCTATAAAAATCAACGATTTTGAGCCTTTTAAAACATACGAATTTCAACCCCTACATCAATCTTGTTTTAGAAGATAAAAAGATGTCAGTTTGGTCGATTCCGCTAGCAAAAATGTGACCCGTCATATCGAAAGGTACCTTAATACCGGCATAGTAAATTACGAGATACAGGCCATTGAAGCTGAGCATAGTCAAAAATCGTGTTCAAGGTCGAATTTCTTATTTCATCAGAAACATTATCTTTGAAGTGTATTCTATCATATTAATCAGGTTCCAACATCCAAAACATAAGACAACTGTTTTAAAAACCGAGATAAAAATCCTTTCTCCATTCACGTTTAACCAGTACAGAAACTTTAAACTTGATTTTCTCAGAACTTTAGTTTTCGGAATCAGTCCGATATCTTTTACCAATTTGGATGTAACTTTGTAATCGAACATCTAATAACCAAAAGCAAGGTGTCATTTCAAAGCTTAAATTATACTCTTTCAGATGAGACCAAAAAATCAATTTTAATTTTGCCGACCTTAAGGTACCTTTCGATATGACGGGTCACAAATATGAAAACTCAGATTGATGAAATTTGGAAAATATGTTTTGCCTATAAGACTTTTAAATTGAAGATTAAACAAGGAGAAATAAATACGCTGATGCGGTGTATGAAAGGTACCTAATATCAGCTCTTCATAATTGCCGGCTATTTGTATTGCGATAACCAGGCACCAAGATTTCGATGACCAGCATCTTTTGTCACCACGGGCCATCTGATGCTAGCCGCGTGCATGAGCTCAGACCTTGCGATTACAATAGCTCGGCCCTCGCTGTGTTGAAAAATGTTGCATTTCATGTGAAAATTAATGAACCTGACATGTGTTTTTTGACTGAAAAGTAACCTTTTGGGTTCTTTTATATAAATTATGTCAAAAATTCGAGAACTTTATTCCTGTCATTGAATAATTTAAGAAAAATCAACACGCCACGGCCAAAAACAGAAAAAAAAAGAAATTTACAAAACGACTATGGCTGGACTCGAACCCACCACCTTTTGTATGACAGACTGACGTTATCACCGCTGCGCCACGGAACTGGCTTGTGAATAATTGTCATTTATTAACTATATCCTACGCATTCAAAGCTATTGTTTAGGCATGCGCACTGATCATCACGGAGTCAAATATCACGACATTTTGAGTGAGAGTTGACACACAGGAATATACCCATACATCCAATCTGTTTTATCAATATTTATCGTAATATTTTCGGCTGAACTACACATAAAGGTTCAATCTTTTTTTTCAGCTGTACAGCTAAAATATATAATACTTGTAAGTATTAGCTTAAATTTTGAGACCCAATTTAATCGTTCTTGTTCAAAATAAACACTCCGATAAATGTCTCGGTATTGGACATACAGTTTAAAAATTCACACTTTTTAAAATTGTAAAATGTTTTTAAGACTTTCTTTTATCTGCTCTGCGTAAAATTTTCTGAAATTCAGACTTCTCTTAGAGATTTAATTCGATTTTAAAGGGACTGGCCTAGATTCTTCCCACTAATTTTTTACCTACATATTTTTTTACATAAATCGGTAGAACTTGTCTATAGCAATATAACCTGGAAGTAGTTTTCTATAATTTTGAGGAATATTGGAGAAAATTGCAATTCTTTACCTGCTTCAATTTTTGTCGCCGGCGACAAAAAAGATGTGAAAACAGTGTTTCCAGTTTCAACATTTTAAAAGATTTTGTTCCTACACATGTAATGGGTAAACAAATTATTTTTGATGAAATTGTTTCTTTTTTTAATATGTATTAAATTATCTTTAAGAGCTTTGTTTGATTTTTTATCTGGTAAATCCAGATCTGAGGTACAAATTTAGGATTCAGAAAACACAAGATAGTCACACCACCATCAAAGAATGATATATAATATTGCAAATTAGTTATCTCTCAATTGGGGCCATTTCTGTGTAAATTTTTGTACTTTATTGGATATTACTACACTTTTAAGCTTTATTTTGAGCATTTCCATAAGATTTTGATTTACGTGGAATCTAGGCTAGTCCCTTTGTACTCCTTGTACTCCATCTTATGAATATTCATACCCACCGCCCAGATAGCGATACTGCAAAAATGTTATGAATATACATAGGAGAGAAGAAGGCGAAATATTGCCACCTACCGGTAGACTGTGTCCCTTAATCCAAAGAGCTGATTTATACCAAAATCGCAATTTCTTCAAAATATTAGATAGACAATCATTTTATTAGTGTAATGAAATATTAGCTTGAATGGCTGATTGCATCTGAACTCGATTGTCTTATTATATCTTTTTATGCAGGGAGTTAAAATATGGGGAACTAAAAAGCGAAGTGAGACAACTTACGTATACGAAATAAGTTGTCTTCATCTAAGAAGAGGGGGCGGGTGGTAAATACCCGCCCTGTGAAAATGAAATTGACTTGATGTTTTATACCATAGTATAGGGTAGACTCTGCTCTTCCCAAAATCATGAAAATTGGGGGGGGGGGCGGGGTTAATAATAGATAAATAAAATGGTAATTCTAACATGTTCTGTAAGTTTAAGCTTCATGGAGCATGCAGATACTTTTTAAATGGTAAATTTTCTCACGGGGGTGGTCCTCTGTCCACAGACTCTGACGGCTTACCCGACTCACCTAAGGTGGTTCCCCGACAAAAATATATGACCGCAAAGGATGTAAAAACAATTACTTGGATGCCCGAGGTCACTTTGTTTTGCATTTGGGGGCAATCGGCGACAATTCGTCATTAAGGGGATTTTAACCACCCCTTAGATGAACAAGACGTGTCAAATTTGTGTTAACTATTAATCAAATATTACACCTCACTTACACATGCACAGGTTTATTCATTTTCAAGTCACATGAATTTCAAGATAAGCAAATGAAATAGGTTAAATTGATCGTGATATTATCACAGTTCACAGGAGTTGTTTTTAGATGCCAAAAGAACGTTGAAGTATTTTTGTCAGGACTTAACGGTGATCCCGTAACTTGCCTGCAAGACTCAATGGTGTTTCTGTAACTTTACGGGAGAAACTCACCATTTTAACTCGCAATCTCCAAACTTACCAATTTTCAACTCACTCAAAACATGCCCTCACTATCATAATACATCCAGGATAACAGCAAGAGGTCTAAGATACGGTTGCATAGAGACAGAATGCTTGTAAACATATCAGACTTGCTATGTTTATACGATTCATAAACGAGTTTAAAAACATATTTTACGTGACTTTTTCCACTTTTTCTAATAGTCATCGTATTAAAAACATATTGTTCTTGCCAAAAATTAGCTTCTGTCAACCAATACTTCAGGGCATGTATCCTTAAGGGCACGCATCACTAAATAAAATAAAGGCTTTTGGCCCGTACAGAGCAATGCGAAAGCAAGTGTTTGTTTGCCCTCTCTAAATTAAAAGCTTCAAAAATGGCGGGAACTAAGGTTTTTGATCAAATTTCTTTTGAATCATGTTCTGTGGGTCAAATATAGTCAGGCTGGTTAAAGATTACTATAATATTGCTGTTTTTGTAAAATTTGAGGGCAGATTTTCAGTGTCTAGAGAAATTTGTAGCGATTTAGAGAAAAATGAAATTTTGAGCATATCCTATGTTTGAGGCGACCTAGCAAAAAATTATCGAGATTACCCTATGTATTCTATTTACTTTGTGGGCTCTTCTAGATTATAATCTCAAAATAAATCCAAGAGTTGAATGGAGTAAACCATAAAACTGAGATAACCTCGTTCAAAAATCAGTAAGCCCTATATTTTCTGTTGATTGTTAAATATGCAGATTTATTTCACATTTCCTATCATTTTCTTGAAATGAAACTTTACTGGTATTTTGAAGTAAGCACAAGGATTGTGAATCTGTCAAAAAATCAATTTCGGCAAATTACGACCTTGACATGTATTTTCACCTGTAGCGCAAAATGAAGATTCTGGCATTTATGGCTCATACGGGGTGGACAACCACATAAGTGATGACTCACCCTGAAAAGGGGGACTTTGCGACAGAACACTTTTCGAGAAACTGGTGAAAATAGGTAGCAAAAAATAAAAAAAATAAAAAGAATTTCCAACCGATTTTCTGCTCCAAAATTTGATCGCCTTGATCAATTTTAACAAGTAAGGTGTCATTTTAAAGCTTAGAAAATGCTATAACAGATGAAATTATAAAATCATAATTGATATCATCTGCAAAGTCCCCCCTTTCGGGATGAGCTATCACATATATGAAAGGAATGCGCTCAGTCTTGACGGAGCAGGATTTGCTTTATTACGTGACGTCAGCAGTCGAACTGCAATAACTGTTTTCTGTGGTAACTGTTCCGTAAACTGATTGTATTATATATGTGCTTTCTCATCCTACATACAATAAATCTTTTGGTATAGATCTATAATAATTAGGAATAGGGCTTGGAAAATTCAATACTTAAGCGTCCGTATCATACCGGCGTGAAAGTAATCGTAGTCCCCCTGAAATGGTAGTCCGCCTTCCATAGACCATAACGGAATAAAGCGTGAAGCTAATGTTGCATGAGAGTTGTTAGCCTATACTTTACTGTACAACCCGGACTATTAGAACGGGGGACTTACATTCCTGCTACACCGGTACTATTATAATATACCTTGTTGTTTCCTTAATAATGAACATATTCAGCAGTCTAAAGCTAGTAACAAAAAGGTAATTTCTATCAGTAAGTAGTGATACTTTAACAGAAAGTACCAATGACTCGCTGGATTCTTTGATACAATTTCATTTCAAATGTACTGTTAATATATTATTCATTAAATAACTCGGTGTAGCAGGAATGCAAGTCCCCCGTTCTTATTGTCCGGGTTGTACAGTAAAGTATAGGCTAACAACTCTCACGCAACATTAGTTTCACGCTTTACTCCGTTATGGTCTATGGAAGGCGGACTACCATTTCAGGGGGACTATTATTCCTTTCACACCGGCATATTGTGAAAATATTATTCATTAAATAACCCGTCATGAGAAAAAAGTGACAATAATTTTGGTATCAAAATCTCTAAAAAGAGTGAAAAAAGTATCGATATATGTTCCTTTTAATATGTAGTAAGTGAAAGGTTACTATTCAAACATAAGTGTCATGTTCTCAGATCGGAAAATATAGATCAAAGGTTGGATTTTGGCACAGGGCTGTACATTAAGCGATCAATATTTAGTGCAGTGAATATAAAAATGACCTTCCAGAATTAACCCATCCTTTGGTTAATTTGGTGCATTTTATTATAAATCAGACACTTTTACTATTTACCTTACATTTCTCCAGACCTTTCACTTATATTTCACAATAACTAATAAAAACAAAACTTGTTGGAACCTTGCTAGCTAATTGAAGCGTAATTACAAACATTTTATTGATATAAATTTACTCGACTGACATGGACTCGAATCACATACATCGCATTGCTGCTACAGACAGGACTTTGGGGACATCTTCCACAATTTTTATCAGTTAAACTGCTGAGTATCTAAACATGGCTGATTTCAGTGGAAAATGGAAGCTTGAGGGCAGAGAAAACATGGAGGAGTTTCTCAAAGCAATCAATGTTGGATTACCTCAGCGAACAGCTGCCATGAAAGTCAACCCAACTCTTGAAATTACTCAAAACGGAGACGAATTCACCATTGTTACCAAGGCTGCCTTGAAAACCAACGAAATGAAATTCAAAATTGGAGAGAAATTTGCCAACAAGAATCCATTAGATGGTGGAGAAGTGAATTTGCTGACGACTTGGGATGGCAATAAACAAGTTACTGTTAATGCCGATAACCCGAATGGTGTGAAGATAATTAGGGAGCTGCAAGGTGACAAACTCGTCATTACGCAATCTATCGGAGATGTTACTGCAAAACGGATCTTCGCAAAATGCTAAGTGTTATAAATGCTATCTGGACTTTAATATAGACAGTTGTACCAACGTAATAGGACAATTTGTGCACCTTTTCAACTCTTCAATTCTTTAACTTTGTTTGTTTATATAATTGACATTACTTTTGATCACACTGCTTCATTTCATAAGGATGTCTGACCCGCGGTGTACGACCCTTTGAACAATTCTCATTTGTCTTTAAGATGTGTCATCAAGATTACGGACTAAACATTCTTTCAATGCTATTACCCTTTTCTCCATTTTGTGAGCTGACAAAATTATAAGAGTGTCTCATACTGGACTTTTAAACTTTGCTCCAACTTATTTCACTTCTCACTAATTGTGAGGTAACAAGTGTAACACTATTACCGGTGTTATTGAAATCTTGCGTTTAGTCTTCTGATGGATGGAAGAAGACGTTCTTCTGGTCCAGCTGTCCATCATCGCCGTAAACGGATGTCATCAAGATCTTGGTCTGGCGAGGTATACTTCATAATTCGAATACTAACTGTTTAATGCATTATGCACACAGGTCTACAACAAACGTTTTTAACTTGCATGTGTTTTGTAAATTTTCGAACCCCTATATAATTATACACACAAAATGCTAATGGTATCTGATCTTTTGAACATTGGGCCTATCATCATTGAGATTTGTCACCAGGAGATCTCAGACTGAACATTCTTTCAGTGTTATACTAGTACTAGTTATTTCACTACTCATTATGCTCAACAATTATAAGCTTGCTAGAAGTAACAGTGTCAATCTTCAGTAAAACGGATATCAAAATGGCACTGAGCTATATTGGTGTACACAAGGCCCCCTGACCCCCCACCAAGGGACTCTTCCCAACCCACCGGACACCCACCGGTGGCTTCGCCCCTGGACCCCCACACTTCAAACTGAAATGACGCCCATGTTCAATAGACTATTTTTTATTATTAGACAATATTTTTAATTAAATTTTGTATCAAAGATTCTGAACAAATAAAGTATTAAGGTTTTTTATTTTCCAGATTTTCATCATGGTTTGATATTTAAAAATGACCGATTACCATTTTCGAGCAGTTTTTACCATAACCAGTACAAATTTTCAAGAGAAACTCACCGTGTGACTGTCCTTCCCTGTTTTCTCATTCGAATTTTGAACATGTTTTTTCCAAGTCATATTTCATGCTTCACTAACTCGATTT
Source organism: Ophiothrix spiculata (assembly GCA_000969725.1). Lineage (NCBI taxonomy): Eukaryota > Metazoa > Echinodermata > Ophiuroidea > Amphilepidida > Ophiotrichidae > Ophiothrix > Ophiothrix spiculata. Next base: position 3,490 of record JXSR01S060025.1, on the reverse strand, counting down.
AATTTACATCCACCCAGAAGGATCAAATTCATTACTGTTCATTATACTACTAATTTGTGAACACGTAACAAGATACATTAAATTCGTTTTCTTTGTATTTAAAGACAGTTTGTTTGCTTTGAACCAATTTGAAACCTCTTTAATTTCTGTATTTACACGTTTACATAATACAGACACATCTTTGTGTATGAGAATAAAATATTGTGGTATCATCGGCAAACAAAATTGTATTTGACATGTTATAATGTGTTAATGATATCATTCATATAAATGATGAATAAGAGTGTACCTAGTTTTGATCCTTGTGGAACACCACAAAAAACATGATGGAAGATTTAAAACCTTTTTTTCACAACACAAAAGTTGATAACATTTACCTTTTCAAGTATACCCAAAGGTCACGATCTGAGTCAGTCTCATCATGAAAAACGAAGAATCACGTTTGAAAATTCCGAGGTATGTTTTAAACTTTTGTGTCGTGAAAAAGGTTTAAAATCTTCCACCATGTTATACCAACACAGATGAACTTTCATGAACCACAAAAAAACAGTTTCATGAGGAGAATTTTCACCACAATTTAATCATAAAAAGGTGTGTTTTTCAAAACCTAACCAAAACCTAAAGAAAAAAACTAACATTTATAGGGTAAAATTTAGAGTAAAATTGCACGCAAATCTTGTTTACATGGTTTAGGGGTATTTCTTCAAGGAAAGCTAAAATTTGTTTAGTGGGTTATTGGTAAACCTATATGCTGTTCACGCATGTTTAACACGTCACAGTCCAACAAAATCTAACAAGCAAAAATCAAGAAATTCGCCCAGTCCAAATACGTCACAGACGGGGGATATTATAGATGGGCACTAAATGGCTGTCATGGCAGGCCATACTCGGTGGCTTGCCATAGGTGGACATTGGATCGGGATGCCAGAGGTCGGGGGTTCAAATCCCAAGGGGAAACGGGACATTTTTTTATGACGTATTCGGACTAAGATAGTTTTTAAGCGTTTGGGAGTTGTTACTGGTCTTCACTTGAATGGACGTAACTTTTGCTGTTAATTATCAAATGAGATAACTGAAATTGTTTTAGTAGCCAATAAAATAACCTTAGCAAATAGAAGACAATGTTGTTTCTTCAATATATTTCTTTACAGCTTTGCCAACAAAAAAGTTTTTCTGTTACGACCGGAATAATATTGACTGCTCGTGAGGGCAATAATGTATACTATTGTCCTGAAGGGGTATTGAGACTCCATACTATTTCCCAAATAGTATGATGATAGTCTCAAGACCACTGAGGGGTAAAAGTTTCTATATACAGACTTGCAGATTAACACGTATAACAACACCAATTATGGAGCTAATACATAACTTATCTTATATAATCTAACAATTGGCTTAAGTTATTGCGGATCAAGGTGATCTATCATTTAATGTGAAAATACCACCACTACCGCCACAACTTCTACTGAAATATCATGTTAGGCTACGTCAAATACTTGAGTTTTTAACACCAACACCAGTGTAACTTGAACCCCAGTGGATTAGATCCATATTGACTCCGAACATGGTGTTAATGTTAACTTAAACCACCAATGATAAATCAACACCCAATGGTTTGTGTAAAATCAAATTAACACCAAGTGGTGTCAAGTAGGAAATTAGCACTCAATAAGTGTAAAATTAACACCAGCATACATAGTCAAAATGACACCTAGCAGTGTGGTGTTATTATAACACCAGACGATCAACACCATAATTCATAGTATTTTCCCATTGATTTCATCGATTCTGAATTGCCCCCGGTTTCCTTGGCAAGTAACTTTACTTGCCCCGCGTGGTTCGGAAGTCACGTTAAGCAGTTAAGAATAGCCTCCTTCACCATGTTCACGGGGTATAATACATGTCATCAAGTAGGCCTTACCTACAGTGTAGTTCAATTGATTAATTGATATTTAGGCTAGTAGGCTTGTAATCAGCCGTTAAAATACGGTTCCATACTCAGATTTGGTTAAGTCACATTTCACCTTTTTTAGGCTTTCGCCATGGAAACCCAACTTGGTACTTGGCCCGAGTACTTGGTACCAAGTAAGCTGAAAGAAGCTTATATTTGAGGTTTTTCTCTGATGAGATGCAGTTGCTTACGACTGCGGGATAACGATTTTTTTCATAAATAGTAAGAAATCAAAAAAATTGTTTGCATCCGTTTTGCGTGCTCAAATTTCAATGCACACTGAACGCATGCTTTACTAACGCGTTTGGTTAATCACGCGCCGCCTAGCTGCGTAATATATACGCGCTGCGTAATATATACGCGGGAAATATGCAGACGCAGATGTGCCATCAAAGTAATCAAATTTTATCAAAAAAATGCCAGTTTTGGTCGTTTTTCGCCAGTTTTGGTCGTTTTTCTTGAACACTAACACGGTGACCATATTTTTTTATTTCAGTATTTTTAAGAGCGCAAAAAGTGCTTTAACATACATGTAAAAATTAAAAAAATAAATGGAGGATTTACTATTTTACAAGCACATAATGATCGACATTTTGGAGATTAGCCTATACTTTGTATGGTTAATCGGGTGATTTTTTGGGAAAATATGTACTTTTTGAAATGCCTGTATCTCAAAAACGAGCACAGTGACCTATATTTTTTTTTATTTTAGAATCGTTATCAGCACAAATAAATAGTACCAAATACTAAATTTTCAAGAAAATAAATGGAGTATTTGCATCTCAGAGATCAGGGCTCCAAGATGTTTTTCAAATTCAGTTTTGAATGCAGGAGGAAGACCGGAGCACCCGGAGAAAAACCTGCGGAAGCGAGCATGGACTGAAAACCAAAGTCGAACCAGTTCTGAATCAAAATTTGGTGTTTTGTGGGTTTTTGTTCCCGGGAGAGTTTATTAGAGGTTTGGATAAACTTTTCTTGCCGTTTTCGTACCTTTAGAGATCGGCTATTGCTTCAAAATATTTTGAGTTTTTTAAATATCTGCCATGAGGTTATGTGTTAATTAAGACAATAGAATTAATTCGATTACGTTATCAATTAAATATGTAAATTTAAGTTGAAACTTTTTCAACCAAAAATATAAAATTGTTCACTAAGAATAAATATATGTAGACAAAATAGCAAAAAAATACTATCAAATAAACAGTTATAATTTGGTTTAATATTTGAATCTTAGTGCAATGCATTGTGGGAATCGTTGTTCTAAATCTGATTAAACCTAACCATATAGTATAGGCCTAAGGTTCACGAACCAGATCTCGGATACTGTGATGCAGGCTACGATTCATATTTACCCTGGATATTTACATGGAGGCCCAGAGGCCTACGAAGCAGGGGGGGGGGGGCAGCACTTGCCCCCCTCTGGCTCAAAAAGCGGGACGCGCCACCCTTGTTCTCTAAGCATGAACGTATAGGACTTTTAATAATCAATAGAGGGCAGCATTCAAGCAAACGTGAAAATCAGGAAATGGAAATGGAAAC
>JXSR01S060014.1:40748-54893 GCA_000969725.1 Ophiothrix spiculata | reverse complement strand
AATAAAATGATCCTAAAAACCGGATCAAAAATGATCCTGGTGAATTTGATCCATTTGTATATATTGATCCGAAAAAGGATCAAAACGATCCACGTTGGATCAAAAGTGATCCTTAAAGGATCAAAATAAAGTGATCCGGAAAACTACTCGTATATTTGATCCCGGCCTCCTAAGAGTATAGATGGTTGCAAACATGGTACAATTTTGACATTACAGCATTATTATTTGTTGAGTTATCAACAAAGATAGTTACCTATGTCAAAAAGGCATTTATTCAAAATTCAATAAAATCAATAAGCACACTCGTTTAATGTAATAGTTATTTCCCTTTTCACACTGATTATTGTCGCATATCGTGCAAAATCAAGGTCTCAATGTGTGATAGCTATTTTATCCGTCCAATGTCAGTATTATTATCATCCTTCGCTGATTAGATATTGACAGTTGTCGACTTTATTGAGTACTTTATTTAAATGTACATGTATATATGCAGATATTATCCATATATGAAGTATTAACATTAATTATCAGTATCTTTTTTTAAATACGTTAAATTCATACACTTACAGTTTTGATGAATAGAACTATTTTATCTAAAACAATACAAATGCTTAAATACATTTCGTAGTCTGTGCTACCGAGTTTCCAAAATGGAACAATATTTAGAGACAGAGACATTGAGACAGAAATCGTGAGGAAAATGTTATTAAAATGGCGTATTAGATCAACGCCAACCAAATTACAGATTGAAAGTTCATAATTACAGACCTACATAGGAATACTTACCATCGAATCCAAGTTGGCTGAAATATTCAGTCGTTACTGATATAGTGTCTGGTCCGTATGTCTGAAATAACCAGTCCTGGCTGCTAATGTTCACCCATCTGTCTTTGGTAAACCAGTAATCTAGGTGTAAAATGCAACATGCGAGATCAGTGATCCAGAATTTACGAGATTTATTTACATTATTTCTTGTATACAAGAAATAATGTAAATAAATCTGAACAAATATTTCATTTTCTTTCTTTTAGTCATTCTTGATGTTGAAAATAAGGGATGGTACTATTAAAAACGACAATTGAAAAATGACGGTATTCAATTTCGGAATATACAAATTTGATTGAAACTACTCGTACTTAGCATGACTTTATGCAAATATTTTTATGTTCATCTTTCATTGGTGCTGTACTAACAAAAACAAAAAGCGACACACAACACATTACAGACGTATTGAAATCCAAACTTGATAAAATTTCATAAATAAAAAGGTTTCTTTTCATAGAGGCGCTACGTAAAGAAAACGTAGAAATCAAAATTCAAAAGAACCAGGAAAATAACTTACCAATATTCCTGACGTTTGATTTGATGTCAATTTTGGATTCTGATTCTAGAATATTTGCTAGTGTAAGTGATGCTATGTCAATGGTTTCCACAAGCCGTGTAATCGTAGGAGATATCTGAAATATAACCAATGTACGTAGTACTTTATTTAACTGCTTTTATCAGACTGATTATTACACTCTTGAAAGATGTCTAGATGCAATTCACTGCAGATTTTCATCAAGCAATACACGTGTGTTGTAGTTGATCTAACATCAATCAACACAGTTTTTTCCCGATTGGTTACGCAAGATTGAAGGCAGAAACTTAGATTCCAGATTTGTAAATTCCCGTGTTTTCTTTGTTTCGGAAATTTTGGTGTTTGTAATAGCGTTTTGTACAAAAATATTAAAAATCATGCTTCAAATTTCCAAAACATAAGATAGTAAATATATATAGAATTAAATATAGGCGAATCTAAGAAAGATACCCAATAAAGCCCAAGAAATAAGGCCTTACATCACATCACGAACTCCCTATATTACCTACAATAAAAACACGTTTTTCTTGATTTCTTGAAAATGCTGGTCTTTAGACAAAAGGAACGCGATCTGAATTGGTTGGGCCTGACGTCACTAGACTCCTGTTCTCAATGAGAAGTTCTGTTTAGAAACCCCCTCGCACAAATGTGGTATAATTTGATCCTTGTACCTCAGTTGGAAATTCTATACACTTGTATTTGGACTGGAGTAAGAATTGTATACAATCATATACAAATATTTGATCTAGATTGCTTAATTATCCATATTTTACCAAATTTAGGCGGTAAGAAGTTCCCACACCGCTGAGGAAGTCTAGTGACGCCTCGCCTTAGAAGTGATTCAGCTGTGAAGTGTCTGCTTGCATCTTTTGCAACATTGCAGTGTCCCAGAATAAACCTTACAATCTTTCGACCTATCGGTTAAACCCATGAAAATTGCACGCAAAGATTGTCAGGTTTATTCTGGGACACACTGTATTATGCTTAAAACTCTTTAGTACAATTGTTGGTCCATACCTTCCTAATTTGTCGCCATTCTTCGTAAAACCTCTCATCAATTATACTGTCAGTTACTTCAATGATAAACTTGAAAGTAAAAGAAAAGGGATTACAAAAATCATGTACTAATGGTTAAATCTATTATTTGTTGCCATATCAATAGCAGTAAGTCATTATAACATTGCATCATAGAATGCCCATAAATTGTTTTACTCATCTCATTTTGTAAAACTTGAAATGTTTTTTTTTTAAATTTTAATAAAACAAGATTTCCTGAGATTGTAATCGTATCAACATGATCAGAAACTGCAGTTTTAAAATCTGGACACTGGATATTTGTCATATCATTTTTTATTGATATCTTCAGCTTGAATCCTATGTTTTGTTTAGTTACACAAAGAATTATATATAGGGAATATAATGATATTTCATGAGGTTATCGAATCATCAAGACAGTTCTATGAGTTGAAGCGTGTCCCAAAAGCATCTACATTTTGAAATTTTCCCACTTACTAACCATCATGATCTGTGTTAATTCATCATAGGTTCCCAAATCTCCAGAGTCAAATCCAAGAAAAACGAAGACAGTAAGATCTTCGACATATGTGGCTGTGCAAAGGATTTCACGGGCTGTGATGTTGACTGAACTATCAAGCTCCATGTCAAAGATATCTAAGATGACCGACAGCATGCGAATTGTATCCTCAGACGATTTATACGTGGGTCTTGTTGATGGGTCAGACACATAGAGGTCATTAAAATAAATGAGCTCAAGATCCTGAAACAAAAAGAAAAAAGAAAGATGGAGAACCAAACTAAATTTTTATTATTAGAAGAGGTTTAAAACTTTGCAACAACACTTACTTTTTGATCCGAATAATTTCGTTGATACCCATCACCGTCATCAGCGGTCTAGTTCTGAGTTCCGACTGATCCACTTCTGGGATTCGCCGTTGGTGGCGTCCTTGATCTTGACGGTGTTTCCAGAAATGAATTATAAATATTGGAAAGTTCACGCCCCCCGTCTCTGTTAAATTTGTATTAAATAATATGATATCGGGGTGAGTCATAGCAGCATGAATCCGTTTTTATGATGTTTCCATGAATGTTCTCAAGCAAACTTTCCAAGGAAGACAATCAAACGAGACAAATCTTTATAAAGTATACTTAGTCGATGCGGAACGTTTGGAAGGCATCAAATACAAGAATCGTGTGAATGAAAAAAAAAGATCATTAAAGGCATAAGATTATTTGGCTTCAACGCTCAGGTGTTGGGAGCCAATTCATAAATATTGTCTGTAAACAATTATAGTAAATGTTTGCCAATTTATGTAAATCAAATTTGATTCTAAGAAATAAGAAATTGGCAAAGATATCGATACACTTAATGAAATAAAAGAAAAAACATCATTCTTGTAAATAGCAGAACAGAAAATGATGATAAACTGATACCTCAACAGGCACATCTCCATATTCTTCCGCAATGGCCAGCAGAGTCACGTTGAAACTTTCTGAGCTGGTCTGCATCAAGTTCTCTAACAAGATAACTTCTCTTGGGACAGGTGTAGTTCCTGGTGTGGTTGTATTAGAGGCATTGCATGTGATGTTGAAACAGACTGGAAAAAGATTACATCACGGTAACCGTTAGTTAATGAAGATACATTTTGCTTATGAGTTACTCTTGATTAAAAATGCAGTTTCTCTTGTGAGAAATATCTTACTCCTTACCTTTTAAACTTTATGTTGAATATAAAAGATAATAATTGGTAATTAGACCCATTATTAAATATAAGCGCATAATAATTTTCTCATATAGAACTATGAGTATGTAACATTAAGAAGTTAACATGATAACGTCATAAATACGTTCACAATATCTGTATATTTTCTTCTGATGCCATCATTTGTATAATAGCGTGTCAAGCTTCAGAAGCTAATTTCTACAGAGTTAAAAATCATATTTACCTGGAATGAATACCATCCAAAGAAGTAACCACGAACACCAGGAGTTTGCCATCTGAAACAAGAAATTTTGTTTTTTTAAATTTAGATTACACTGAACTGTAACAAATGATTAGCTGTGTTTATTTTGCAGATAAATCTTTAAATTGTGTTATTAAAAAGGCAATAAAACAAAGCTTGTTTTAGTCTGGAATATGCTTGCTCTTTGGAAAGATGGGAAATATTTATTACAGTGATCATGGTGATGGGATGTAAAATGATCAGGAAACAGTGCTACTTTTCAAAAGCTCCCATGGTGAGCAATACTCAGTACCGTAGTTTATTTTATATCTTCACCAAAGCATCTGAGTTTTTCAGAAACGTATGAAATATCTAAACGTGGACAAAAGTTTGACATTACAACTGTATCACATGTATATACATTGCTGGTGCATTTGGGCTTCACTGGGATATATATATTTCAAAATCAGCAGCTCATAGAATATTTATCATAATATTCACAAAACCTCACAAATATCTTTATATAAGGTTTCTTTCCGTAACCAAACCAAATCCTAAACTATTCCACAAGAAATGAAAATCAAAATCTGAAAAGCTTAACATAGTGTACTATGCATGTTGTAAAACTCATAATACTTTGAGAACAACACACACGTAGGATTTTCCGCAAACAAAAGCAGCTTTGGCTTATTTATCGTAGCTACCGAGTTGACAATGCTGTAAATTTGTGCAACTTGGCACAAAACTATATACTAACGATTGATAATAAAGGCTCTGCTATGTCATACTGATTTCAAAGTAACGTTTGTGACCGAAAAAGTGGAAAATTTTACTTTTAAACGGCCGAAGAACCTAGCATAAACATTATATCAACAAGTTTGTTGTTGATAATGGTGCTCACTGGTGGGATCAAGACATGCAGGTGTTTAAAGATTAAAATAACTGCCAAAATACTGAATAAAGTTCATGTAACGTTCGGTAACGTTTGTGACCTCGCACGGAAATGGTTTTTTCCTCCAAATGACTTCAAAGTAAACATTCTCTGACATGTTAGCGAATTTTTTATTGCGCTTTTCACAGATGACTGGTATATTTACAAATAGTTCATAAAAGTGGTAGGAAATTCTATTGTCAGGATTTCTTTTTATGCAATGTTTTGTTTGGTAACGTCTGGTAACGTTTGTGACATTTTTGAATGAAAACATGTGTTCATTCATGCACGGGTAGAAACAATTTCTGATTAGAAAATACTTTTCACGTACCGAGTAACAAACGCATGACTGAAAAAAACTGCTCATATGGTCGAATAAAAAAACCGATTTTTTGGCCGATGTTAGGCGGTATATTTGGAGATCCAAACTACACCCCATTTGTTGACAATTGTCTTAAAGCCAGGTTGAAGAATATATATTTCCTTGGGCTTCCAATGTATATAAGATATCTAAACTGGGACAAAGGTTGGACTTTGGAATTGCATCACATGTGCATTATAGTACATTTTGGATATATAACATGCTAAAATGATCATTCTTGGAACAATAAACAACAAACATGTTAGGATTTCCGAAGAATAAAAGCAGCTGAGTTTAGGTAAGTTTAATCAGCAATCATCCATTATCGTACATTAGAGCTGTACTTTTTCAAGTTCCAACGACTGCACAAATTAGGCAATCAATTGTAATTTTTCCCCACGCGATAAAGCTTTGTCATGTGCGCTGAGGTGTTGACTGACATCACAAGTATTGAATTCTGGTATTCTTTGACTTGACCGGACCCTGACTTCTAGGTAATCAATGAAAGCGGTGAAATTGATCAGATAAATCAATCAATCTCTTTGGTTCTGATTTTGTAAATTACATGATAGTATTGATAAATCATTTATTGAGTATCAGACGTTTAGCAAAGAATGATAAACCAATTTATGGTATTCGATATAATGAATTTGATATCGGACACGTGGGCAGCCATTGACAATGATGTCATATCAAAAATATGAATGATTCTCACAATAGCATGAAAAAATTGTTGACAAGCATGACGAGCATGTTTCACTACACAAAATCCTGAAAAATTGAGAAAGCTACCAAATACATTTAATTGAGGTATTTTATAGTTCCCATAACAAAGAGGATGTTAAATTCTCTCGGCTCAGTTTAACTTGTTTAAAGAAACAGGTCACAGTTTTTCATAATTCCCAGGAAAAATTATTAAGTCCCTGATAAAAATCCATAGACCACTTTTATAGGAAGAGCACTTATATTCATCTAATATTTACCATTGTTTCAAAGTAAAAATAAAAACGCAATACTAGTTGGAATGTGCTCACCGATATGGATGGGTAAAAGTATACCTATTTTGTGATATTGTCCTGTTATGAAAGTTGTTCCTTTGCAAATTATTGAGATGATACAGTCAATGTTTATGGCTTAAAATGTTTGTGAAAATAGAATATTAGAGGAACGCAACTTTTATGCAGTTTCCTCTCAATAATCCTCCTTCTTTGTTCGGGGTGTTTGTAGTAAGACATGATGTTCAATTACTTACCCTGAATCACCAATAAAAGAACTTCTTTCAGGTATCTATTGCATCCTTTGGGTCGAAATCAGCCATTACCATATTCCAAAACACACTAAACCTGATGAATGTCATTGGCTAGAAGCCATTATTTTTCCAAGTAAGTAGGAAACATTACATTTTTGTAAGTATATCACCATCCAGTAAGATATTATCCCAGGATTATAGCTGAATGGTTCTTACAAGACAGAAGAATATGGATGCCTCAAAATACCTTTCCCTGTATTCACGTCACCACAAAAAATTACAAGGTCTCAGATGTACAATTCAATCATATTTATTGATTTTTATGTATACGGTTGCTACAACTTCGAGTATTGATGAAATAAAAGTAATTTGAATATAGAGTTATTCCTTATTGATATCGATTTGTAGAAAGTAGACACAACAAAATAGTAATCGACCAAGCTGGTTGTTAAATTTAGCTGATATAAGAATAAAATCTTTAGTCGTTTTATAGAAGGGTTTTTTTTTTACTGAAGTAAAATGTCATTTCTTTGTGTTTTTTTCGATGGATTTCTGATTCGGAAAGAAGCTTTTAAGCAAGAAGTTAATTTGACTAAATCAGTTGTAGAATCAAGAACATTATTTATTAATGTCGGAGTCTTTGAAAGAGATGTGCAGGTGCATGTAATACTATCATTGTCCCTCAATCCATGTTTAACAATGGTCAAAATACAAATATAGTTTCGAAATAAATCATAAATGAAAGCTCAGGATAAAGATAAAAACATGTAACAACTTTCCTTTTTCATGTTCAACCGCATAAATAGTTCTATAATTACTGGAGTCATGTGCAGTTGATGTAATAGAACAGTTTGAATACTGTAATATTCTATAACTTTTAAGTTTTAAATATAATGTTAATTTTTAACAGATTAGAAAAAAAGATGCATCATGACTAATTAATGTTATTGATACGTAAATATCTGAATTATGGGGCCATATGCAACTGTCATGGGGCCATATGCAACTTTCACATAACGGCAGAACAGGCCTTCATGTTAACAAGTTTTAGAGCGATTACTCTTCTACTACTCCTCTGAAACTCATTTAAGTAGGGCTGTTTGTTGCTCTTCTCACTCACTGAGACCAAACGCATAACGTTTGCCAGAATTCGAAGCTCCATACTGGGAAACCAAAATAAGACAGCGATTTTCGTCAAAAGCATTACAAATGATCTCATTTTTCTGAAAAGTTCAGTTCAAGACTAATAATCTTTGTTGAAACCGCTCTTAGTTTGAAACCACTCACCTTAATTGCTAAACAGCTCCTCCCAGAAGAGCAATTTAGTGCTTCTCTACAAATTTCAAAAATGAAGGCCGGGCAGAATATGCAAATAGGACAAAGAACAAACAGGATACCATGGGAAATCGATGTATGGTATTTTTTCAGTTTCTGTTTTGCTTGATAATGACTATTTGGCTGACATTATAGAGGGGTATATTATCTATTGGTAGAATTGCGCTGTTTGTTAAAGAATGAATGGAACATTGCCATTGAATTGATTGTTATAACTACTGATTTGTGATGAATGCAACTTGCTGGTTTTGTGGCTAAGACAATGTTTTAGAAAACCATACATTGGGTTTTTACAGTATCTCAAAAATCAAGGCATTCAAAAATAATTTAAAAAGAAATCTATAGTACCGATTTTCATGTGGCCTACGTATCACTGCAGTCTAATACAGATACATGTAAGGCAATTGCATGAAGAGACGATACATGTGCTTAGGGCAAGGACGATATCTGAAGATCCCGATTATTACAGGCCTTTTCAGCTGGAATTCTACTTCTGGTAAAAGATGTGCAGAATCAAAATACTCAAACTATTTTATTTATTATACCTATTACGGTATTGCTCATCCTCAATAATTATCGTGTTTCTGAGTAGAGGCAGTTGTGAGTATTTTATATTTGATTTGAGAACTAGAAAACTTTCATATATTGACTTTCACGGACAATCCAAATGAATTTTTATATTTTAATTAAAAAAATGGTATGGCATAGGGTTGTTCATAAGTCAAAAGAGTGTTGAATTCATTGCTTTGTCAATAGCCGATTTTGATCAGACCAGGGTTAGGGTAACACCCTGGTTACATAACCACCGGTCGCTGACCGGCGTCTGCAAAGCCGCAAAGCCGGTATGATATCGGTATGACACCGTTGAATGCTTGCGAGCTCTTTCGATGCCCGGTCGGACACTGGTCGGACTCCGGTGGTTATTAGACCATAATTGAAGACATCGATCGTATACACGCCGCAAGGTTTTAACTTAGAATTAAATTCTTGCGACATGCTCCGGCGTCTTTACGGCTCTATGGACACTGTCCGGACACCGGTCGGACCCCGATCGGGCCGGTGTCCGATCGGTGTCTGCTGAAATCTACCTGATATGACGCCGTAAACACATCGTTACCTCGCCGCAAGCTTTTGTGACCAGGGTATCCGGAGTTGCCGTGACACTCGGGAGTATTGACAAAGTTGGTTAGAATTGCAAGGTTAACTAAGGTTGCCCAATGATACATAAATTTTTAAAACATTTGCAATGTTACATAAGGTTACAATATATGTTAAGAAGCAGACCTTTCTCTAACCTTGCGTCACCTTCCGCAACTTTGAATCAATCTTGGACAACCTTGGCAACATTATCGAGCTTTATGCAACATTGTGCAACCTTCCGCAATGTTGTAGAACCTTGCGCAACATTGGCAATACTCCGAAGTGACACAGGGCGTGTAAGGCTCATTCTCCTAAAAAAGTGTGCAACTTTGCCGTTTTGGTGTTGCTCATGTTCTTGTTACTTGTTTAATGTTGTTAAGCCTATTACAAATGATTTGAGCATGTTGAGTGGTTTAGTTAATACATTAGAGTCACATTAGTAACATGTGTGACGCTTAATATATTAGCATGCCAGGAAAATAGATAACGATAAATCTGAAAATGCATTTCCCCATGTCACCAACCATACTGTTTCTGTTTCATATGCCCCCGTTCCTAAAATATTCGAGCATATCAACTGATGCACACCATTTAACAGCCCGTAATAGATATTGATAATGACATATAAAGTTTAATTATATTAAGTATTTGATATGGCATAAAAGCTTTTTGAAAGCATGTCGCCAATATTGCAAACAGATACGTTATCATCTCTAAAATCGATAACAAAGTGTGATCTTCAAATAATTTTGTTGATGGATGATTTACACAAGTTTGCAGTTAAAAAATTAATGTTACTCGTGAACAATTGAATATGCCTATTGCAACTTTCGCGCAACAATTTGATCGACAGGTTCAATATAAACAACTCATTCTGGAATGCATGGAATCCAGATATCCCTAATTTGCAAAGTAGTGATACTGGAAGAGAGTTCAATTATCACTCATTTATTGAAGTGTGTCATTTTCAATATAAAGTCTGATTATAAACGATCGGTTAAAAATGGGATTTGTTTGCACATTAAAATGGCACAAAAAAGCATGCTTTCTATTTTGTTGAATTTTGAATAATGCGTTTGGTATGTACATTTGTTGATAACTCAAAAAATAATAATGCTGTAAAATTGAAATTCGAAGAGTATTTTTGCAACGTTTCGTTACTCCAATTTTTTTTTGAACATGATCATTTTGTTACATGTAACCATTTTCTTTTGATCAGTTTGTATTTTGTTGTTTTAGAGGTAATTTTTACTATTTTACGCATGTTTTAGCTAATTAAAAGACATTTTTACCTGTTTTTCATAGATTTTGAGTGTTTATCAATTATTTGCTATTCTATAATAATTAGCTCTGTAAAAATATCATTTCACTAAATTTTAAACAAAATAGCATTTGCAGATTTTAAATGGTTATTTTTGCCATTGTTTTTCACTTTTTGGACATCAGAGCTGCATGAAATTTGGCATGGATATCGTGATTATCTAGTTCTAAATCAAAAAGAATTCCAACATATTAAACATTTTAAAAATATTTAATTTTTGAAAAAGATAAATTTTCACGCCAAAATGTTGAATTTTGCGAAGAAATGAGTTTTTATAATTTTTGTGGGCTTTTTAACCTTAATGTGTTCTATTTTAGAAAAAGCTTTTCATTTAAGTTATTTTTTGAATTAAGTCTTAAACGTGTCTACTTTTCTTCGATTTCTTATTTCATGTATATCATCATATTAAGGGTGAAGGGAATCCATCTGCTCAGGAAAATGTGAATCCTAACTATTTTTTAATCATGAAAAGATAAATAGTTTCCACTGCCTTTGGAGGGACTCGAACCATGGATTATGGCAAGGGTTAGTCATGCATTACGAAGCGAGGGATCTACCGCTGAGCTATCAAGGTAGTGTTGAGATCGTGAACTAAAATCTAAAAAAACATAAACATTAAAATGTCATATTTTTCTTTTGTTCAATTTTTACCTCATTGGAATGCTCAATTTGTAAGTAAATTATGCAAATGCTTATATCAGACAAAATGTAGATAATATAGATGCTAAAAACAGGCAATTCACAGCTCAAACAGGGCGAACTCAGAGTCGTAATTCACGTCCGGATGTTCGGGCAAAACAACGCAGGTTTGTTACATTATCATTCAAAACAACTCAGCATATTTATGAGATATTGTTTGTAATTCAATAAGAAGTATCAAGCCTACAATCTGTCAAAATTTGAAACCAGTTGAATTGTTCGAACATCATGAAACTATGAGGTTTCGGCGAAAAAGGGTCAACTTTTTCGAAGTAGTCTTTAGACGTCATTTTGACCTTGATAATGGACGTAAAATCACTAGTAAAGTTTCATGTATAAATTAAAGACTCTATTCAATATGTACGCCAAAATTGTGATATTCTAATAGGTGTAAGTAGGTAAAAACTTGCAGTAAACATGACATTCAACCGAGCGAGACGTTTTTAGGGACTGTAGCCTTAATGCTTGACATTTGCCTTCGAGATTGGTATTATTTCCACGACCATGGAACCAATATTCTTTCCGTTTACCATCTTCCTTTAACGTCATTCAGAATCTGTATCTGTACCTGAATTATGCTGTTTAGTTATATATAAGAAAAGAAACCCCCTATTTGTGTTTCCATTTTTACATTACTTGACAGTTTTCAATTTCTGTCATTTCTGTTCTTTCTTTCTGTAATAAAACAAGTTTTCGTTACCAATGTAACGTTATCATTGTTTTATTATTGCTGCCATTATAGTCAGATAGGTTTCATCAAAATTATAGCATGAATGTCAAGTTATATATATATATATATGCAATTTTTTTGATGAAATTGGTAGTTTAGAGCGTGTACTTTAAGAATCTGAATGATGCCAAAAATACACGCTTGAGCATTTTTTTATTGGCGTCAAAAGTTTTTTTTTTTACATGAGATGTTAAGTGTGACAGATCTCATTTGAGTTGTAAATATATCATGTTTGGTATCCAATCAAAGCTAATGGAATATAATGTAACTCTTAAAAAATAGCTAATTTGAATGCTACAACTTCAAAATGGCCGCCAAAATGGCATATTTTCAATGAAACCAATCAAAGTAGCCTTAAGAAAGCCAAATATTCGGAACTATCTATACAGAAGAACATTGTAGTGAACATGAAGATTATGTGTCCTCCATGTACCATTCATATATTTAAGATTTAAAAATATACATATATACGACTTGAAACGTCAGCACTAACACCGTTTGCTTTGCACAGAAAACAGCATTAAATGTATTAAATATTGAAAATAATTAATAAAAAATGGCTTGTTAAAACATAACCACCCCTTCACACTTTTGTTGTGAACTCGTTTCAAAAAATCAAATGGGCATTGGCAATGAGGTCCAGCATTTTAGCTCAAGATGGGATACAGCATCATCAAAATAGCATTAAAACATTTGATATTCAAAATGATCAATAAAAATGGTTCTTGTACTTTAAAAATAACATTTGTAACCAAATAATGTCTTTCACATGTTATGAATTAAGTATCGTTGAAAAAGAGACCAAATACGACCGCTAAAATACCCCTACAACATACGGATACTTTAGGAAATATAATTTTGGCGGCCGTATTAATACATGTGAATTACACAGCTTGTTCAGTATGTCTCTTTTATAGCCCCGTATGCAATATTAACAGAACATTTTAAATGCTGTTTTAATGTAAATTTAATTTTACTGTAACAGTTTCCTTCTATTATAAGGATGCTTTTGCTGCCATTTTGAATCTAATTTTGGTTGCAATTTTGGATTTTAAAATTTCGTGGGAAATGATTTGGGGACACATGATTCCTTTAAAAGTAATTTACAAGGATAACTTTGGATATTTAATATCGATGGTGCGTAAAAATATACCTTTTTAGCCATTTTGAACCTTAACATAGACATGTTTTTGGATTTGAAACCTGTTAAAACCTATTATGGGACAAGATGCTTTCTGTTATATAATCTATATAAAATCATTCTGCATTGATCATTTTGAAAGTTATGACTTCAGTGATGTTTTGTAAGATTCCATTTATGCGGCAAAACATACTAGTCCTCATTTCTTAAGCTGCAGAATAGATTGACTACCAGTACTACCGTCGATTCTCAACACATATACAGGCAAACAAGATGTGTGAAACTTCCTTCATTGAATTTGCTTGCATCACAGATGATGAGATTTCTAAAGTGACAAGATCTGCTTCAATTACGTCTTGTCAATCAGATCCATTACCAGTTAGCACTTTTAAATCTGGACATCAAAAATCTCTCCAACTACCGCCCGATTTCAAATCTGGCCTTTCTGGGGAAGGTCATCGAGAGGGTTGCTGTCCAACAATTGCAAACTGATCTAACAGACAATCATCTTCACGCCTCATCACAATCTGCATATAGACCATTTCATAGTGTGGAAACAGCTATTATCAGAGTGCAAAACTACATCCTGACTGCATTGGATAAACGCGAAGAAGCTCTGTTAGTACTGCTCGACTGCAGTGCTGCTTTTGATTTAATTGACCACAATCAGCTCCTGGACAGACTTGCCACTCGCTTCGGTGTCAAAGGCATAGCACTGCAATGGTTTTGCTTCATATCTCAGTGGTAGAAATCAATCCGTCATCATACAGGGTCTGTCATCTGATCCTGTTATCTCAGAATGTGGCGTTCCACAGGGATCTGTCGCAGGCCCGCTTGCTTTTACCATCTTCAGTTCTCCATTACAGGATATCATCGAGTCTCATGGCATCAAGACAATAATCTACGCAGACGATACA
>JXSR01S060002.1:174029-184462 GCA_000969725.1 Ophiothrix spiculata | reverse complement strand
AAGACACATGAAACCCCTTTTATCATAAAAAAGATACGTAAAATGTCAATGAATATGAACCATTTTAACATTTATAAAAAACATAAAATAAAATACACAAAGCACAATTTAGTTAGCTATCCCGTACAATTTGGGGTCAAAAACATGATTTTTGAACCTAAAGGCCAAAATGACACATTTTGTTTCAAAAATGACATCACTATCTTGTTTAGTATGCAAATCCGCTCCCAGAAATATATACTTTTATTTGGATTCAGCCGTTCACCCATTATGTAACAGGAAACTGATGTGCCTAATGTAGTTTTTATAATTATGTCATTAATTATGCAAATCAGATGCATAGGTACTTAAAAATGTTTTTAGCACTCAAAGCTAACACTACCAGCAACTTATATGGAAAGTTTGAAGTCAAAATATTAAACGGGTGTGGAGTTCTGTGATCTAGATTTCTGATAACATGTTGGGAAATCAGGAAAATACACCTTAATTAAGTAATTAATTATGCAAACTAGCCATTTTATGATGTATAACTCAACATTTTAAGCTATATTCTTGAAGCACATAATGTAAGCAACATACTCTGAAAGTTTGAAGCTTGTACAATAAAAACCTTTAAAGATATGATCAAAAATGTTTGTTGAGACTGTAATATCTTGGTGCCATGCCAATATAAAGAAAAAAGAAAATAAAAGAGTTGACCTTTGACATCTGTTCTCCAAAATAGCACTATCAAACTGCATAAAAATTGTAATATCTCCTCAACGGAAGGTCCGATTTCAAAAATTCAAAAAGATTTTTAAAGCTGAAAGTTCCCTCTTTCAGCAAATAGAGAAATATAATGAATATTTAGTTGGATAATTTTTCACCTGAAGTGCCTATTACTAATGAAAAAACCCTGTAAAACACAACTCCTTCTATATCTAAGGCCACGAATGTTTAAAAAAAACCGTATCGTACCCTGGAACATTTATATCAAATAGTCCACGAACTTATTGATCGTCCCTCGTAGAGCAACAGTTGGACACACTATAACGATTGGTTTTGCGATATCCTAACTATAAATATATAAATCTATGTTTTCAATTATATTTGCAACAAGTACGATACTGAGGTTAACGCCTAATATGAGTCAGTTTCTACATGTAGGGATATTAAAGCAACGCGTGGATAAGGACAGATACACTAAGATACTTTTTTATCCGTTTTTGTTGCTGGGTCGCAACTTCAGTCGCAGATGCGGATCTGTTACCGTACAGTTTGTACGCATGCTAATTCTACAAAAACATGTATTGGAGAATTCTCTATCGTCAGAAGACGCAGCAACAACAGAACAACAAAAACCTTTTGACTAGGTAAGGGAAATCAAGTTTATTAACAATGGGACAAGTCATGAATATAGGGATGCACAAAAGTATCGCTAAATGTCAGGAGATGGTTGGAAGATGAAGTAAAGAAATCTGCGAGACACTTAAAAGGTACAACTGGAAGTAGCCGAGCAGCAAGCATTGTCAACAACTGGATGTTCTTCGACACGTCTTTATCATGTTGATAGAGAAGAAGCATTCAAAGTGAAAACGGTGTTGCAAACGTGGAGCGGGGAGAATGACTCCAACCTTTATTTTGGAAAATACTTTACAGCATGACTAGACCTATTTTCAATTTTGACCTGAAATTTTATATTTTGACACCATCCTCCAAACACATTGCAAACGATTAAAAAAAACCATTGGCTGAAAACTCATAGCTATTTTCCAGTCATTATTCCATTTTGACAAACGCACATTTTTAAGCGCTCTATTATCATGATTATAATAGATAGCCAATGAAAATATTTTTACTCACTTACTTGTTAACTTTCCTAAAAGCTTTTAAAAGCACTTGCCATCATAATGATTAACACAACAACTTGTCAAGATTGCAAACTACTTGAGACATTCAAGTGTTTTATCTTAAGTATACATCATTCGTTCGATGTGTTACAAAACATTAACTGTTATTACTTTAGATGATGTACGGTATATGTAAATGTAATTGTCTAGTTTCCCTAGTAAAAATCGAGTACAACAATAGTACAACATTCCTAAGGTGCACATTTGGAACATCATTTAAGTACAATTTGAGTACATTTATAGTACAAAAATTTGTACTATATTTGTACTTAAACTGTACTTCATGTCTATGTCCTTGTTCTCTCAATCCCAATCCATAATCCAAAATCCAATATGTTAATGAACAGAATGAAAACTAACGTGTCTCTTTGTATAACAATTCCCTTGAATTCGAATCATCAACATAATGGTTGTGAGGGGTTTCAATGAGATTGTGCAGGGGATAAGCCAGACATCATACAGGATCAAATATGAGCTTATCCTGATTCCGGATCAAAATATGATCTGGAAATGGACCACATCTGATCCTTTTCGGATCAAATTGATCCTTTTTCGATCAATCTGATCCTTTTTTGAGATCATATTTTTGATCCGGAATCAGGATAATGAGAACACGTACATATCGTCCAGCACACAAAAAGAGACTGGACAAGAAAGAAGGCACCGATTAACATGGTCAACCCATCCTCATCAACAGCAAGTACACCGCACAAGCAATCCCTGTAAATTAGAAGAATATTCCTTTTTTAAAAGAAATTAAGTCAGAGACCATATTAAACCCGTTCAGCATTGTTTAAGTACCACCAATAAAAATGATGCTAGTTATCAGAAAAGTAGGAATTCACCTAACCGTACTCTGTCGACCCTTTCCAGGGTGTGAGAGTAACGGCATTTTTACAATATAGGCTACTACATGACAAGAAAGCAAAACACATTAATGAATAAATAAAGTAAATGTTTATTATACGACAAAAAATTTTAATAAGTACAATAATCTTGGACACAAATACAAAATATAAAATACATACATATAAAATCTATACAAAAGTGCAATTTCCGCCTACTGGAGCAAATATTTCGAGCTTTTTGAAAATTTTGAAACCCTTTAAAGTTCCACAAGAGTTGTTATGTGTGTTTACGTGCTTTAATCATCTGCCTTGTTTTTATTTCAAGACTTACTGAGTACAGTTAGCTCTTTTAATTTAAACTTATTTGCCAACCGATCAAAGAATACCAACTTTTATCGGTTATTCTGGCTCTCTCAAACAAATACTGCAAACATTGGTACTACTTTCATTAGGAATCCACTCTCACATCTCTTTTCTATCTTTATGTACAACAACACACGCTGCGGTGATAAGGTACATTTATTATTTTTAATCACAAAACAAATCACTCAGAAAAAATATGAGTGTACATAAAATCACAGTAGAAAGCATTACCAACAATAATGCAAAATAAATTTGCAATTACAAAAATATAAAATAAGCCAATAAGTAAGCAGTCATTGGTTGAGCCTTGCCTTTATAAATAAAGTATTCAAATTAGAGAACAAAGTATATTAAACAATAAAATATAACAACATTATTAAATCAAATCTCCATTTCATTATATGCAGAGATAATTGACTTTAGGCAATATGATACTCTGTTCCTCGCTAATCTTTCAAAAAATGGGTGAAGTTAGATAACTAATTTTGGAATTTGCATATATGAATATAATATTTCAAACACAAAAAAGACATGTGATCGTCCTAGATTCTTAAAACTTTTGCAAATGGCGTACCTGTAAATTTGCTATCACTTTTACACCTCTTTCGTCTCCCTCCACCCATTTTCATTTCTTCTCCTTTTCCTCCTCATTTCCCTTTTACTTCCTGCATTCCTAATTTTCCAACTAATCTCAACGTACCATTGGAAACGCTGCAAGGAAGCCTGCCCTCCGTCTGGCAACTGGATAAAGTTGCGATATATCCTTTCTGTTCCCGCGTTTAAAACATATAACCCTAACAGAACCAGATCTCACTAAATCTCACTTCAGAAAATCATGAAAATACGTCATAGACGGGGGTTATATGCAGGGACCAAATCGCTGGCCGGGCAGCGTCTCCGCGGTGGCTTGCTACGGGTATGACTCGCTTGGGAAACGGGAGGTCACTGGTTCGAATCCTGGTGAAAACACGCATTTTTCAGCACCCTTCCCTTTTCGAGGAGATGAGAAAAGTTACATGATCAGTTAGGGTTAATGTGCTATATTGGCTCTGAAAACGTACCGCAAAAGGAAAAAATAACAAAGTGACCAAAATTAGTAGTTAATTTAAATTGTTTAAATGTTAAATAAACACTTCCTGAATTTTGATTTTTGAGAAGTGTAAACACATTATATTTGTCCTTTTTCTGTCTGTTTGTTATTGCAATTGGTTATAGGTATAAGATGTTTGGATATATTCATGTATTATTCTATTATTTACTTTATTACTTACCAAATCATCTGATAAGTAATTGACATTTTCAAAATATGTTTTTTATCATTCTATGCGACTGTAATGAATTCATCAATGGGTCATTAGTAACAATGTTTTCCAGCTGGTTACCATTATATGAAACCTTTGTTTTTACAACAATATTTAATTTCTTGGTATTTGAAAATGTTGTTTAATATTATACGCTTTACTAATTGACATCAAAATTTTTCACTATTTCCGAGGACGTATTTCATTTCGAAAACTATCGTAATTTTGGTTTTAGATGATTGAAATAATTCTTAATAAATAGTATTTTTGCTTTTATCACCAGAGAGACTATTGACATTTTCAAAACATGTAGTCATTGAATTTAATGGACTGCAATGAATTCAATCAATGAGTCATTAGTAACGATGTTCACCAGCTGGTTATCATAACATTAAGCTATGTATAATGTTGTAAGGCTACCATCGTGTAAGTTACACTTTCATCATAAAAGAACCCTGAGTAACCCCTGAAATTACTCTCGTTTGTCTAGTCTGCTACTTTAATATGTCTGAAAACCTCTCATTTCACAATTGATGACATGATGTGAATAATACATCTTGAATTAACGTTACCTATAATACCATTAAGTTTAACTTTATCATGTTTAACGCCACCACTCTTGCAAATGCCAATGTACCTTCATATAGTAATTTATATAAATGATTATGACACAATTGGATGGGTCATTTAAGGCAAAAAAACAAACAAGCTAAGTACAAGCAAACAAACAAACATAACTCCATCAAATAGCTTCATCTTTATGATTGTTCATAAATAGCTTGATTGATTTTTTGCTAGACAAATCCAGGAAAGTAAACTTACTGTTTAGCTTTCGTCTTCACCGGATAAAGACTTGATCAAAACTTGATCAGCAACGGATCAAGCCAGTTGTGATCGAGTCTTCCTCCCGTGAACTTTCCTGGATTTGTCTAGCAAAAAATCTATCAAGCTATAACTCCATAATAAAACAAAAAAGAAATCTTTTTCAAGGGCTGATTATTCTCTCATTTAGTTTCATTAATCAACAGACTCAGTCTTTTGCGATTAGAAAGAGAGGAAAAATAAAACTTCACATGATATACTGTCTCTTTGGGATACATGTCTGGGATTAACAATTGTGTCAAGACTACTTTATTTTGATGAAAATATTACTTGAGGAACATAAACAATTGAGGTGTCAGAGGAAAAGGTAGAGCCGCAACACATATTTCAAAATATTAAAATAACATTCCAAATATTAAAATAACATGTCAAATATTTGGCAATACAGTTTCATTACTCCACTTAAACCCTCAGTGTATATCTAACTACACGAGTGGCTCATAAATTAGAAAAGAGACTTTTCGTTAAACGTTCATCTTCAGTCTAGCTCGGAAATAAAAATGGATTATGAATGGTTTTCAGTCAGTTATATTAAAAAAAAAAGGTTGTTTGAGAAAAAAAAATATATGGAAATGCATCCTAATGGTTGCATTCATAACGGAAAAGGTATATCAAGTTTGACATAAATGTTTAAAAGCACGTTCACTGGTCAATTAATGTACTATTATTCGATACGAGGATTTCGTTGATTTGTCTCTATCAAATTCTTTCTGATTTGAATTATTTTGCTAAATACTGCATAAACTGGGGATACTTTCATTAACCTTCCTCTTTTACACTCCTTAATACATCTCTTCCATCATCCCTTTTCCTTCCTAACCATTTCCTTCCTTCTCTATCTTTTCCCCCTTCTTTCTTGCAGTCCCGATTAGCCAACTAATCATGCGTGCCATAGTTTGATTCATAGAAACCTTGTTTTTTCGGAAGACACAAACCAATATAAAATACATACATGTATATCTACAAAGTCCAGTGATCTCAGAAAGCCAGTTACTACCCATCCCGAAATTTTGTTCGGGGTGAGATCAGTGGGCTATCTATAGAATTCGGTGTTTTCTAGTAGTCAGTGGATGAATTATATATAATGTGATGATGGATTTATATTGTGGATAGTATCACCGAAAAAAACAAACGTCCTGTGGATTGGACTATGAGTGCCATAATAATATTGGTATTAAATGGCAACTTCAGTATATATCTTAACGCTCTTTTCTATAATCTTTGGCTATAGATGTCTTTGAATAATTTTAATGTTTTATTTATTGAAAGAGGCAATTCAATTTTCAAAACATATTGTCGTTTATTTTAAGATATGGTAACCATACTTTATTCTAACAACTACGGACAGCGTTTTGACGATAATTTGATCATTTTGTACGAATTTTTAAACTCTGTTGTTTAGCAAAACTACTTCCGTTAGGAGTTTGTAAAAAGGATTTTAAAAATGTCAGTATGTCGTATGTCGCATATTCGTAACCGCTCGTATATACGAACGTCGTATGAGCAAATTATTGTAAAAATATGCATATTTGACAAAATAAGTGTTTTCCATTTATGTTATTCATTTCAATTTCAGCTTGAATTTGCTTTTTTAGATGTGTTTTGTACGACATTTTGTTCAAAAGTTATGGTTATCGGCGCGAATCGAAGAATTGTCTCCTATACTTACACATGTATTCGGTTTCTTATGCATTTTATCGTTTTTAATAGGCTATTTTTTAAATTAAATCAAAATTAAAATTAAAATTAAATAAATTGATTGTAACTAAATTTGTGCACCATATGATACGTTATTGTAGTATTTTGTTCGATCTAATTTATTTATGAACATACCAGTTACGTTTCTGAGTGTCCAAATTGAAGAATTTGTGACTAATTTGCATATTTAGTGTTTCAAAACTTTAAATGCAGATTTCTCCCAGAGGCAATTTCGCGTCTGCAGACTTAACTTAACCACATTAACCATGCATTTTCAATAACAAAAAACTCAACAAAGATGAAAAAAGGGAGACAAAGAAAAGCTGAAAAACGAAGACTCTGTGGATAGAGATGAGTTTTGTCAGTTGATGAAGATCGAGTCTTCATAGCAGCCAGCAGACCGTGACCTTTTTTTCGATACAGTCCTTGATGTAATTTTGGACTGTAACCATGTAGCGCCTTATAGACGAAGCAAAGTGTCTTAAAGATGATCCATTTTTTCAATTTTGAATATGCATTATTCAGGAATACACTTTACATCATAAGTTAAGGTTATCTAAACCGGTTCTGCATACAAAACCAAATAACATTTGAACTGCATGTTTTGTAAATAATTAAACACATTTATTGTCATAACAATGAATAATTTTGTGGATGGCAGGGGATAATTTTCTGGTTTAGTGTGGTGCGCCCTTGATCTGTTGTTTTTTCAATTTATTATTTTAGATTTATTCCACTCGAATTTGTTATTCATAGTTATACCCTAGAAAATAACTAAAAACCAGTTCCAAAGAATGATGTACATAACCTAAAAGAACTGTGCAGTAGTATGGGATGTTTCTGTGGTGAGTATCAACTCTCAATTTCTTTAATATTGTGATTTTTTTAGCCTAATTCATTCGACCCGGTATCGAACTAACTGGTGGTTAGTTTGTTTATCATATTCCTTGTTTACATATCTCATTGTATATTTATTACAAAGTGGAATAAATCTGCTTCTGGCAGCTAATTGCATATTGGTGCTCATTATTGTTTTTCATTTCACCTTTTGTGTAGGTGTAATTATTCCATGGGTATCCACAAATGATATTAGACATTTCGGTGACGCTTTAAAGTACGCTAACGACCAACATGTGTGGCTATATCTTAACAACTGAAACTTTCATCTTTTATTTGAGACCAAATTTATTGTTTTTGCTTGAATATGAAAATGTTCTTGTCAGGTTGACATTTACTTGGAAATGCCCAGCTGGTTATCATGATTGAGGCCTCTGTTCTTATGTTTTAATGTCATTGTCATGTTCTATTTGTCAAGTTATTAGGTGTTTGTCGCACTTTCATCATATAAAGTCTGGGTAACCGCCAAAAATGACTCTCTTTATGTCTAGTCTGCTACTGTATTCATGGTAATGTCTTCAAACTGTCATTGCACAACTGAAGATGTGATCTGAATGAAACATGTTGAGTTAAAGGAGTACGGTCCGATTGCCTCAACTTTTTGTCAAACTTTTTTAGATTTTGGTACCAAAATGTTGCACATATTTTTCTCATAACCAATGTGAAATTTCACGGCTTAATTATATTTCATTTTGGTGATGTACATGAAAATGTGCCTAATTATGGTAACCATAATGAATTTTACACAGTAACGTGTAGGAGGATCTGAAATACAAAATTGCCCATAAAATAAAAACGGTTAGACCGATTGAGCTGAAATTTGAAACTTTAATCTTTTGAGTGTTCATCTTTTATAAGACATTAAAAACTTAATATTGAAAAATCGGACCAAGCTCCTTTAACATTACCAATACGGTATGACATGCTAAACTTATTCATGTTGCACGTCGTCGTTCATATAATGATACAATTGGACGATTTACAAGCAAACGAACCAACAAACAGACACACACACACAAACAAACAAACACACACACCAACAAACAAACAACCCCACCAACAAACAAACAAACACATACACAAACAAACAATATTCAAACATACGAAAGATCAAAACCTCATAACAGAACAACTTGAAGAAATATTTTTTATCAAAGGCTCGTTACGCTGCAACATACATTTCGAAGTATTCTACAACAAAATATATCATATCAATTGTATCATGAATACACTAAAACAAATAAATTCTTTTAAAAATTATATCCAATTGTCGAACTCCTAAAACAGAAACAAGACTGTTCGTGCAACTTTTCAACTTTATATTTGCTCGGAATTGAAATTGGGCAATGAATGACTTTTGTATCAAAATGAGTGAAATCTGGAAATGCATTGATTTTTTTCTTCCATGTGTACATCCTAATGGCATGCTTGCATTCATAGACGGGAAATAAAGGTATATCAAGTTTTGCATAAAGCTTTAAAAGCACGTTCACTGATAAATTGATGTACTATTGCCCATGTTGACCTAGTAAGATTGCCTCCAGCAACAGCCTACGTATCGGTAGGCAGCAAAAAATCGAACAATAATAAAAAGATGTATAGCAAATCGATGGTCATGACTGATACGGGTACTTTTTCAAATTCATTTAAAACATTATTATTTCCGGATTTCCTTCATTTCTTTGTATTACCTTAATAAAGTTCATCTAGTTTGGCGTTATATTTTTACATGTATTTACATTTGGATTCTTTCAATAAAAGTAGTCACACAAATATTGAGCCTGACACAATGCCTTCTTGTGTCCAAAAGTTTTAGTGCATGTTGAAAACGAAAAAAATAAAATAAAAAAATATTCATATAATATGAAATTGAATGCAATTAGCCTGTTCAAGATTGTCGTAAGTTATCTCATTAAAGGACATAAAGTTTGTAAACTAAATCGTAAATGACAAAAGAAGTTTCGAATTAAGTTTACCGCACAAAGGTGGCCTGTCAATCAAAGTATAGGATAGGCTATTGTTTCGACTAAAGCAAAAACGTCTAGAGGTTTTTAGTTGTGCTTTTTATCGTGTAAACACAAAAGGATTGTAAAGGATTGCAATTTCTCAAGTGGGGATTATCTATATACTTATTGACTCCTGTGAATAGAATAAGTAAAGAGGTAACGGATTACAAAATGCATTGTTATGCACGGACAGAACATTTGAACTGGCTTAAAGTCTTATTTATCATACAAGTCAAATATGAAATGTAAGAAGTTATCATGAACTTTTAAACATTATATCAGGTAAGCAATACGAAAGTTCAAAGTTGTTAGTACAGATGATTAAAATTATTATATTAAAGGTAGGTATTCTGATCTGGTGACAAATATTATACATAATATTATGCATATTTTTTCATATTTGAATGAAGGGTCATCACCTACATAAAGCAAGTGTAAAGTGCCATTCGTATTCCTTGGGCCAAATTAATGCTACAAGCAAAATGTGTCTAACAGTGACCCATAGAAGCATATAGGAAATTTATTTTTGTTAACAAAATATGTCAGTAA
>JXSR01S060002.1:161261-173979 GCA_000969725.1 Ophiothrix spiculata | reverse complement strand
AAATGCATTGTTATGCACGGACAGAACATTTGAACTGGCTTAAAGTCTTATTTATCATACAAGTCAAATATGAAATGTAAGAAGTTATTGAGAACTTTTAAATAGGTATATCAGGTAAGCAAAACGAAAGTTGTTAGTACAGATGATTAAAATTATTATATTAAAGGTAGGTATTCTCATCTGGTGACAAAATATTATTCATGATAATATGCATATTTTTTTCATATTTGAATGAAAGATCATCACCCACATAAAGCAAGTGTAAAGTTCCATTCGCATTCCTTGGGCCAAATTAATGCTACAAGCAAAAATGTGTCTAACAGTGACCCATAGAAGCATAAAGGATATTTATTTTTGTTAACAAAATATGTCAGTAACTCAGCCCTTTTTGACCATATCCCTTTAATGAAACGTATTATGGACCTGAAAATTTACAGGGGTTATGAGAAAAATATGCACTTTCATGTGTATCAAAATTTCCCATTTGTTTTTGTGAGTAAAAGTGATCGGAATACACACCTTTAAGTTCGGAGCCTCGCGATTTCTAAAAAAACGTTGTTCTGATCATAACTTGAAAACTAATAAAGTAAATTATACAAAAGTACACATTTTTGAAAGGAATTTGCGCAATGAATCTATTTATAGCAACAGTCTTTATTTACGAACAATTTTTTTTTAAACTCATGAAAAACAAGTTATTTTGCCAATTGTTTTGAACCAGCCTAAAAAGATATTATTCGGCAAAAATATTCAAATATTGTATAGGTCATCTAAAACCCGGGATCTAAACGGATAGTTTTAAGGAATGTTTCATATTTTTTGATTAATTTTATAGTTTTAAAAATTAGTGGTCCAAAAGGCTAAAAAACCCAATTTTTTATCAAAGCAATTTTGATTTCAATTCTATACCCTTTTTCGGCCCTTTTTTACATAATAAAAAGTGGGAGAACATTCCCTAGAACTATCGATTTTTACTTTTTCGAGACTTTCGGCAAATAAAATATTTTCTAGGCTTGTTCAAATATTTTTGGTAAAATAGTTCGTTTTTGGTGAGGTTCAAAAAAAATCTAGAATCTGATGCTATAAAGAGATTCTTTGTGAAATTTGCTTTCAAAAATGTATAAGTTAAAATAAAAATTTTGGGAAGACTGTGATGTTCCGATCTTCAGAAAAATTATTTTCTGGAAAGTAGTTGCGAGTTAGTTTGTCAGTTGAAAGACTGGATATAGATTAACATGCACACGCGAAAAGCACGAAGCACAAAGTAAATTTTCAAACCTTCTTGGCAATAGAGCCATACTAGTTAATAAGTGGCGACGGAGTTTTTATTATCCTGCCTTAAGGATATAATATAGTACTTTTTCATGAGCGACACAGAGGAACGTCTTGTTTATTGCAAGTTTTTGCCTACCTACACATTCCAGAATATCCCCAAGTTTTGACAGATGAAATTTAGAGTCTCTAAATCATACCTAAACATTTGAACCTAATAATGGAGCAATGCATGTAAAACCAATTTAGATGAAGTTATCAAATTACAGAAATGGGCTATCAGAACGATTTCATGTGAGCACTACAGAGCCCATACAGGACCATTGTTAAAAAAACCATAATATCTTAAATATATGTGATACATTTAAGCTGGAACTGGGTATTTTTATGTACAAACAAGTGCCTCCCAGGTATATTTTCAGAGTATTTCATTAAAAAATATACAAGTTCATAGGTATCAATCTAGAAATGCTTCAGATTATAGTATCAACAAAACAAAGAAAAAGTTCTTAGATCATGCAATTCGTACAACATGGCCAATATTATGGAACACTTTAGACATAAATCTAAAAAGATGTAAATCAGTCAAGAACTTCCCCTTTTAGTGCTTTGTTTGGTTTTTGTATGTATTTTGTATCCCTTTTAAGTTGAGTTTTGTGTGTTTGAAACCTAGTTTTTCAGGAGATGGTCCATTTGGGCCTTCTTAACTTTTTGACCATTCCCACAATATCAGTTGTCATGTTCTGTAAGTTATTTTATTGTTTTTTTTTTAAATGTATGATATTGTGAATAAAGTGATTTGATTTGATTTGATTTCATAACGTTCAGACAAATCGATTTTTTTCATATTTTGACAGATTGTTGGACGAATACTGGTAAGAATATGCTGCGTTGATTTTAAATGATGATGTAATACCATCAGAGTGTTTTGCCAATATTTCCCCCTTTTCGCCTCTGTTTTGTCCGTTTTTAATCCGTGTTTTTTTAAATACCTACATGCCTTTGGTGTCCATCTAAAATAAGCATTTGTGTGATAAACATGTAAAATTGAGCACTGAGCATGAAATGAAAAATGTATTGTAACTCTGCAACTATTGATAAAAAGCAAATTTTCTTTTATGTGCAAATTTCAGGAAGATATGAAAAATGCAGCTTCAGTTTTAATAATTAGTTACAATTAATTTAAAAAAAGATTCTAATAACATTTTGAATGGTTATATAGGATACATAACTTCAAACTCAAATGTAGAGTTGTTCTAAAATTTTCCCAATGAATTCCAAATTTTGGCGGGAAAATGAGGAATCTGGATTTTCACGAGCGTCTTAACATTATTTAACATCATTTATAAGTCAAGCATTTCTGATGATTGAAAGTTCTGAAAAAAAGCAAAAGTTTTTGCACCGTAACATATCAAAGAAAATTAAATCCATATACCAAGTCCGCGTGAGTACGTCCAGAACCATTTGCTCGTTATAAAGTTAGTGAAATGCATTTATATTTGTACTATACTGACACAATGAAAGTAAGAAAGAAGGTATTCATTTCTAGACGCGAAGTTACTAGAATAAGATTGTGATGTTAATTTTTGACAGAAGTCTACAATTTTGGCTCTAGGGTTAAATACGTATTTTTGGTGCAAAACATTTCTGAAGCTAAAAAAATCCTGAAATAAAAAATATTAATAAATTATGTTTTACAATCTAAACGTCAATCTCCAGGGTGTTCTCCAATGTTTGATTCTAATCTTATTTTTGCAATGAATTCCAACAATTAGATAAGAATCAAAAAGTAATTTAGTTCCATTTTTTGCCAAAGCAAAATTTAGACTTTCCAGATTTAAAGAAAAAATATTTGGGCCCTAGGTCCACGATCGTAATTTTTCATCAACATCACCATTGTTTTCGTAAGCATCATCTAGAATTAAGATTAAGATGTATTAATTTTAGTTGGTGAATTACAGGGTAAAGACCTTTCCCAAAATGATGGGTTGACACCAACCTTCAGATATGTGTCTCATCTCTGCATCACTTGACATAATTGTGATCTGGGTGAGATTAGTTATGAAGTCTATAATCCTCTTAGCTTTATTGAAGTTCACTGACATTTTGGACATGAATATTGGTATCCATATTTTCAATTTATTTGGTAATTTTGAAAAGCCAGTGCCCGTGAACCTTGAAAAATGATGGGTCGACACCAACCTTAAGGTATATATAGGTCTAAACTCTGCATCACTTGACACAAACAGGGTGAGATTAATTATGAAATCTATAATCCTCTTAGCTTAACTGAAGTTAACTGACATTTTGGACATGAATATTGGTATCTATCTTTTCAATTTATTAGCTAATTTTGAAAAGCCAGTGCCCGTGAACTATGTGTGAGTAAATAATTGCAAATTAATGAAATTTTATTGTAATGTAAGCAAAGCAACTCAAGCACACTTCAAAAATAATGCGTAATCCTCAGACATGTGTGCTGCATAATTGAAAAATTGGTACTTGAGTTTTTGGTTTTCCTATGTACTGTGCAATATAGTGCTTACCCTCTTTTTGGATAAGTTACTGGTTTTGATTTGAATTATTTTTAACTTAGAAAGATAAAAAATAGTTTTCGAAAAGTTTACTATGAAGAGTATGATACATGGGTGAACGGAAATATTTTGACTAATATTGGAGTCCCATGTGATTTCAATAAAACAAGCTAGTCACCTGAAAAGTGAGGCTTAGCACTATATTTCCCTGAGGTTTTGCACATTACAATTTTTAAGTTTCTAGAAACAGTAGATGCCAAAGTTTTTTTCTTTTTTCAAACTGCCAGATCTAAGAGAACTTGATGCAAGGATTATGAATTATTTGATTCTAGAAGACATCCAGTGTTAATTATCTGTGAATTTAAATTCAGGAGCAATACCGTGCAAGTCAATAAAAGTGCAATAATTAGATGGAAGCCTTATTGTAAGAACAAAAGCAATATCAAATAAATAATGTTTATTTCTAAATATATCATAAATTTACCTTTCAAATGTTGAAAGAATGGTGAGGATTGATAAAGGCATTACAAAGATATTCTTATTTCAATATTGTGGTATGAACTGCGGCATTCCTCGTCAAACATGTAAGTACAATATCTAATTGAATTTATTGCTTCAGTAATCTTAAGATTATCTCAGCCAGATTTACTTACGTATCATCAACAACCACATTGTTCCAGGTCTCCGCAGGACATTTCAACAGCAACAGAATGGACCATTTCGCAGAGTGTAGTTTATGCAAGGTGGTGCTCCTGCTCACTGTGCCTTACCCGCACATACGCAACCGCCAACGAGTTGTTTGGCAATCGCGTGTTTGGAAAAGGACATCGGGTTGAATGGCAAGCCAGAAGCCCAAATCTGGACTTTTAACATAGGAGTACAATCAAGCATAGAGTTTACAGACAAGGCCCTTCTGCCAGTCTTTTACAGCTGCGTAATCGCATCACCGAAGCCTTTAACAAGTACCAAGGGAGTAAGACGTGCAGTTCGAAACACGAAAACAAAAGCTCAGAGATATGTGAAGCTTCAAAGAGGCCATTTCGACGGTTGCGCTGGATATCAGTGAGACGTCAACAAAACCAAACGGCACTTTTTTGGAACATTTTGTCTATCTATCTATATATCATTTTGTAAACGGTTTGATTTGGTTACGTAATATATTTGGTTTGAATGAAACGTTTTAGAAACCCTCGCAAATATGTGCGAATATGCTCAAACAGCCCTTTCCAGAGCCACTCGGAAACATAGAAATGTCCTCCATAAATAAAGAAAATGCACGACAGTTGGACAGAATTGTTTTCATACAATATTATTTAAATAAGGATATCTTTGCAACACTTTAATCAATCAACACTATTCTTTCACCATTTGAAAGGTACATTCATATCCTAAAAACATGAATAAGAAATAATCATTATTTATTCGAAATTGTTCTTACAATATGACTTCCATCTAATTATTGCACTTTTTAACTCACCCGGTATAGTGCTAAGCCATGATAGTCTGTGGTTTTAAGCCACCTTTAGACTTTTGAACGGCTAAATCTTAGCCATACAATGATATTGCTGAAAATAGTATACAACATGGTTATAAAAAAACTAAACCAGAGATGTTTTGCTCAAAATTAATTGGAAAATAATGTAATAACCTAAATGCATCTGTTTCAAAACCAGAACAAAGGAGGTCGGAACACTGAAGTGAATGAGGCTGTCCAAAGTTTCAAAACAAATGCCTTTAGGATCATGCTTTTTAGGTTTAAGGAAGGAATTATTTTAACAACGATAACATGAAAACCTGTTAACTGCGTGAGTTACTCTTATATTTGAAACGAGACTTCTTGTTATACTTTTCGACTTCAATTCTGGTCAGATTTGAAATTACCGTCTTCTAAAGAGAGTTAAAAAAAATAATTTTAGGCAAAATATTTTTTTAAACGTGAAATGCATATGTAATGACTCACCCCGAAAAGGGGGACTTTGCGACATAATACTTTTCGAGAAACTGGTGAAAATAGGCAGCAAAAAATAAAGAAAATAATAAGAATTTTCAGCAGATTTTCTGTTCTAAAATTGCCTTGATTTCCTTGATCAATTTCAACAAATAAGGTGTCATTTTAAAGGTTAGAAAATGTTCTAACAGATGAAATAATAAAATCAAAATTGATATCATCTGAAATTCCCCCCTTTCGGGGTGAGCCATCACATATATTGATTAATTATACCCCGTGTACATCCAAATAACACCACTTGCAACAACAAGCTAGTAATTAAGGTGTATCAGGTTTGGCATAAATCTTTAA
The DNA here is from genome assembly GCA_000969725.1 of Ophiothrix spiculata. Classification (NCBI taxonomy): domain Eukaryota; kingdom Metazoa; phylum Echinodermata; class Ophiuroidea; order Amphilepidida; family Ophiotrichidae; genus Ophiothrix; species Ophiothrix spiculata. Next base: position 167,874 of record JXSR01S060002.1, on the reverse strand, counting down.
AAGCACGTTCATTGAGGAATTGATGTACTATGGATGCTTTCCTTCTAAGAGAGCCTCCAGCAATAGACTGCGTATTGGTTGGAGAATTGAATCGGATAAAAATGCATACTTCATAAAATCGTTGGTCCTGACTGGTAATGATAAACTTGTTTTATATTCTTCAAAATATTTTAATTTCAGGATTTGATTCATTCAAGGTCTTTGCATTCCCTACAGAAAAATCAATCTAGAATGGTTATCAAGATTATGTATGTCATATAGATAAAAGGGGTTTTTACTTACACACCCGCTCTAAAGTATTTCCGCACAATTAAAAACGTCCAAAAAAACTCGTTTTTTATATTAAGCGATCTAGAATCATCAAAGATTCATACTAGTATAGGTAACTTATCTATTCAATATGAATAAATCGATGTTTCTTTTAATATTTGATCTTCCATCGCTATAAAAATGGCTGATTTCATGGGCCATATTCAAATACACAACAAGTACAGATCTCATTACTATGTAACTAATCAATTTTGGATAGAATATTTTCAGGTTGTAAGTTTTAAAACAAATGCGCAGAAATGTATATAAACTCAATTTTGTATTTTCCGACGAAATTAGTAATATGCATTACATGCCATATTTTCAAATGCAATGAAAGCAATTCCGGAATAGTTACTTCGATAATTATACAATATAGACTCTGTCAAAAAATGACGAAAATCGGATAAACACCTTTTGAGATATTGTTGAATAAAGGTTTTGTGCAGAAATATTTTAGAGCGGCAGTGTAAAATGGTTCTAATATTACTGTGAATCGGGCAATAAGCATGATAAGAAAGATATGACTTGAAGTGACTATTTTATCATACCAAATAAAGAAATTCTAAAGTTGTTTTCCGATAATTATACTTTCTATACTAAAAGCGATTGATCATGTTATTTTGTATTAGTTGTGAGCGTTAGGAATATTGAATAAGTTTAGACGAATAAAAATTTGAAGCAGATATCAAAATAAATCCAATCTGGAAGGAATTGCGTATGTCAGTTCTAAGATTTAATATAAATTGATATGCGATTCGTTGGTTAAGACTTATTGGACCATTTATTATGCAACTGTTTAAATTAATACTTTCATGTCATGAAAATAACGGTAGCGTGTTGCTTTAAGACATCTTAGCTGATAAATGATGAATAGAGTTTATATGTTGCAGTACATCCTGTCTGAGCGATGAATAACAAAGGAGACGAAAATAGAGATTTGAATGTGTGTGCCTTTCATTTGTTTATCAGATCTAGACAAGATATAGTCGTCATGTGAGTGCTAGAAATTCGTATCGCAGTGGCTGCCTTACAAATTATATTAATTTTACACCTAATCACTAGAATGTGATAAATCCACGAAATATTCCTTCCAAAAGTCAGTGGCTCTGAAATGGTTCTTTGGGTGACACCGTCACCTGAAGAGCCACTTCGAGAGCCACTGACCCAAGACTGGAGATTGTAAAGTGTGCAATCCAAATAAATGACAAATGGAAGCTATTGTAGGTACGTCTTTCTTGCACTTACATGACGATAGTGTTGATGATTCTAGCTTAGTTGTTATACTGAGACTTAAGTTAAGCTATAGGCAGGGATAACTAGTGATAATAGCCAACAATAATGTTCGTTAGACTTTGGCAAATAATTGATCAAATAAGTTTATTTAAGGATAAAATAGGGATAAAAAGAAAGCACCTGACAAATATCAAGTCTTGTACCAGGAGCTTCCCACACGTTGTGGTTATCAAGAAATAACAAATTGTTTGGTAGTTAGGAATTAGTCTCAAGACTACACATTATGCTACCAGCCAAAGAACGCCATTACGAGACAACATCTGTACACATGAACCTAGGATCTTGTGTCGGTTATCTACACTGATCTGACCTTGCACTTCCTTCAAAGGTTTCCAGCGTGCAAATTAGCACTAAGGTACTACTAAAATTTGCTTTTGTAAAATTGTGTAATATTTAAGGATCTATAACTAACAATTTAATGTCTATTTTTTCTTTTTCAATCAACATATTACGAAGAAATATTGGTAAAAATAGACCAAAATATTACTTTTGACTCTTTTTACATATTTTGAAAATTAATTTAAGAGTCACTTAATCAAACAGATCCTTGACATTTGTTACTAGATCGTAAAAAGAAAAGTAGTTCAAACCAAAGCAAATTTTGATTAGGTTTTCTTGACTTTAGCAATAATTACGTTTTCGCGCATGTTTTGTCAAAATCACAAATTTTAGTTAAGAACTAACATCTAGGCCTATAATTATCTTATTCATAATGCAAATTCACCTCTAATGGACTCCTAGATGATTTTATTACTCAATAATTTCCCAAGCAAGAGAAAAAAAGTGAATAATGATGAGTTCACAGCAGTTTGGAAGAAAATAGAATTTGAAATTCTATTTTAAAAACTTAAGCCATATACTACCAAATTATTATTGAACGATTATTGATTGAATAATTCATTGCTTAAATGCCAAACTTTTTATTTTACAGCCTAAGAGATGAAAAAAAAACCACCACCACGTATAGATATACCTGTTTTTAAATTGATCAAATTTCAGGTGATTATTTTCATTTTTGCCATTTGTGAAGACTCGGCAAATGTTGTCTGCAATTAAAGAGATGAATTGCAAAAACGGCTTAGATCATTATTTATGAGTTTTTGGCATATTCTTACAGACCTCTAACTTGTGCATCATCTTGGCAATAAATTGTTGATAAATCTCAATAAGTGGGTTAAAATCCCGAAAATGTTACTTTTCGAGTAAAATATGGACATCTTATTACTATATTTGGGAATGATGCCTGTATTGTATTCTTAAACATGCCCAGATGTTGAAATTTAATTTTGTATTTATAAAGTGCATTATAGCCTAATGAAGAAGAAAACATTTTGCAAAAAAAATTCAATTATAAACGGCTTACGTCCATTTTCAGCAATAAAATAATAGTCAATTATAAGAAAATATTTGACGAATTGTCTACATTACATTTTATTTATAAAGATATATTCGTACAGAATTACCAAAATCATTTTTAGCAATTTTGCGACACATTTTAATGTCTTAACAGTTTTTTGCCCTTTTTTGTCAAAAAGTGTAAAATGAACGTAAGCCGTTTTGCAAGTCAACTCAACAAAACCTCAAAGAAGCCTTGCATGAGTTACCAATCGAAGTGAGCATATTTCTCCTTGTTCGGTGTAACTAGTGTTTTATCCAGCACTTGATATTAAAGCCATTACTTAACTTGGTATTATACTTAACTTGCTACTTCCCTCTTATTTTTAGGTCTAAATCGACTTATGAAAAATCTTAAATCTGCATCGACTCAAACTTCAATATGCACTGAGAGGTTGGATTGGTCATGAAATCAATTATCTATTATATTAACCACAATTTTAAAAACGTTCGTTGATATTTTAGATAATACTCGTTCATATCCATCTGTCAAATGCAGCTAATTTTGTAAAACCAGCGTACTTGAACCACGTAAGAGTGCTTTATTGTTAAGGAATAAAATGTTATTGTAAAGCAATAAAAATACTCAAAGCACACTCCTGAATGATATGTCCTTGTCAGATATTAAAACTGTTTTAAACAATTCGAGTTGATTAATTCTGTTCTATTAAAAAATCAAATCGAACAAGCTGTTTTTCTTGTAATTAACATACATTGGTATTAGTATTCAGTAGCCGAATAACCTTTTTTTTTCAAAACGAAATATTACAGCGGCAATACAAACATATAATTTGTAAATATGAGCAAAATTTCATGCAAAAACATTGTGTGCATGGATTTTTAAATATTGACTTAATTTTTTTGATCGAACATAATATTTTGGCAGACAGTTTTCTTTGTATTTAGTTCTTTTTTTAAGCTTATGTCATTGACAAAACTTTTAGTTCATTCGGAAAAGAATATTTCCTTAGGAGTTCCTGGAAACCTCCATCAATGGATATACACTCAGTATCATTGCAATACACCGGTATAACAGATGAGCCAATTATAACTAATGTTATACTCAAAATTGATAATTTTTCGTGCAATACGTTCAAATGCATTTTTAAAAATTGAAATGACATTAATCGTTTCATAAAAGTCAAATAAGGAAATGGTTTCAGAGGATCAGTTTGACATTTACTGGATTAGATATCAGATACTGAGAGAAAAGAAAGTTACCGAGTCAGTGTAAATGAATAAAAGCTTTATACGCAGATATGAAGATAAATCTATCGTGGAAGGAAATACAGATGTAATATTATATGGCTTACATACGATATCTAATGTTGAGAATCATATATATCACTATGAGCGAGTTATAAAGCAAATTGCTTCCTTTGTTTGCTAGCCTTTTGTTGATAAATGATGAATAGCGTTTCTATCTTGCGATTTTTCCTACCTTTTGCAATGAATAAAACGTAGGAATAGAAATGTTGCTGTTATCAAATTTTAAAACGGAATAAAGAAACATTAAACAAGAATTAAGCAATCCCAAGGTTTACAGGAGAAATAACTTCTGTTTGGTTTCTAAAAGGAAAGAGAAAAGCAAATGCAGAGGCATTGAACCAAACTACCTCTGATGACAAATACTGAGAGTTCACCTTATTTGACGGACGAAAATGGTCAGAAATGAAACTTAAGATATCTGTGGCCTAATCAGATCTATATTGGCTACCTAATCTGAATGAACACTACACTGAAAACATTATTTCGTCAAACTTGGTGGAAAAGTCGTCAAACAAAGGTTATAAAATTAGTCATGCAAGTGAATTTCCCCTTATTCGTCGCTTGACGATATTTGCGGGCGCATGCCAAACGAAAACAAATGCAGGACAAACTAATTTTGTAACTGTACGAATTACAAATGACAAATGTACTTTTCGTTAATTGACAAATGCACATTGTCATGAGCTAAGGTCAAGACAAACTAATGAAGGCATGACAAGCTATGTTGACAAACTTCTTTGAACACGACTAACCATACCTGAGAGCTGACGAATTTGCATGACGAACAATATCGTATATAACGGGTTTCCGTACCTTCAAGAAGTGGCGTGGCGTTTTATTCTCGAGTCGATTGCACAGGAGGACAATTAGCGACAACACCTCTTTCGATTCGAACAGAATAACTATTTAATTCTAGGTTAGGTTTGTGCCTAGCCTATCATCACATTCCGACCAGACCGCATTGGATTCGGAGTCGGACAGAAAACTTCAGAACAACACTACTGGACTCAGAATTCCCGTACTCATGCTTAAGCTTACTCATATTTCATCATCAGATTCTGACCAGACTAGTCCATCTAGATGGACCTCACAAGCGAGCGCCGTAGGCGACGTTTGCGAGGTCCATCTGGATGGACTAGACAAGACAGCCATTGCGTCGTCTCGTTGATTTCACATGGATTGAGCTATACCTAAATGGAATTAGTCTACCGAAAACAAAACCTCTTGAAAACTAGTGTCGCTTGACAAATTAAGTGACAAATTATTATTCTTGCATGACAAATTATTTTTTCTCATAACAAACTAATTTTTCAGCATGACTAATTGTCAGGAGAAAGTCGTCATACTAGACCGTTTTTCATGACTAATTATAATTCGTCGTTCAATACTTGTATGACGAATTCCACGACAAATTATAGTTTGTCATACTAGACCATTTTCATTCGTCGTTCAATACTTGTATGACGAATTCCACGACAAATTATAGTTTGTCATACTAGACCATTTTCATGACAACTTATTATTTGTCAAATGATTAAACTAAATTTTCAGTGTACTGATGGAGTAAAACAAATCCCTTATGAACACTTTTAAGTATGTTGAAATGTGATGCTTTCCAATATCTTTAACGTTTTAGTGAGAATACCCACAGACATGTATACTTCATAAAAGTGTTGGTTCTGACTGGTAATAATAAACTTGTTATATATGCTTCAAAATATTTTAATTTCAGGATTTAATCCATTCAAGTTCTTTGCATTTCCTACAGAAACATCAATCTAGATTTGTTTTTAAGATTCTGTATGTCATATAGATAAAAGGTGTTTTTTTTAAAAACTTATAACGGTTCTAAAATTACTGTGAATCGGGTTGACATTAAATTGTGTCACGTATCAGATACGAGCAATAAGAAAGATATGACTAGAAGTGACTATTTTATCAAACCCCCCCAAAAAATTCTAAAGTTGTTTTCCGATAATTATTCTTTCTATACTAAAAGCGATGGATCATGTTATTTTGTATTAGTTATGAGCGTTAGGGGTATTGAATTAGTTTAGACGAATACAAGTTTGAAGCAGATATCAAAATTAATCCAATGTGGAAGGAATTGCGTATGTCAGTTCTAAGATTTAATATGAATTGATATGCGATTCGTTGGTTAACCCTAAAAGAGCCGGGGGGGGGGGCGGAATCCGCCCCCCCTCCGATTTTTTTTTTTATACCTCCGCCGGTTGTTAATTTGTCGCGCAGAAACTTCTTGACTTTTTTCCTTAAAGCCTTGCGCTTATTTCAAGACCATTTTTATGAAAATCGGACCTAGGGTTAGGACGTGGCGTTCCGTAAT
>JXSR01S060002.1:143592-158071 GCA_000969725.1 Ophiothrix spiculata | reverse complement strand
ATTTTATGGAATAACGTGCAACTTTTTGAGTTGACATACCCTGACATATTGATAAGTATATAATACTCTTTTAAAATATGCAATTCATGCTTGGTTCCGCGAGGTGCGTAAACCATGTCAATTTCTGAGTGTTATTTTGCCGATCGTGCGATGGTCTAAAATTGTGTTTTTTGTTATTAGGATACACTTCCACTATGTTTTATTATATTTATTTGATTTATTTAGAGTAAGAACATGCCTAAGTATACTTTGACACACATTATTGATAAAAATTGCAACTTTTGCTCCAAAAAATTGCGAAAAACTACGATTTTGGCGATTTTTGGTGATTTTCGCGTTTTCGACGCGACGTCACTTATGACGTCACTGTGACGTCATGCAAGGTCCGATTTCAATTTTTATGGTACCAATGGACTCGTGAGGGTCATAGCTATCCACCAGTACCATACACTTGAAGTTTCGTCAATCGGTTTCCGAGAACGGAAGGGGGGAATCCGCCCCCCCCGGCTGTGAGATGGGTCAAAAAAGCCCGGCTCTTTGAGGGTTAAGACTTATTGGACCATTTATTATGCGACTGTTTAAATTAATACTTCCATGTCTATAAGTCATGAAAATAACGGTAGCGTGTTGCTTTAAGACATCTTAGCTGATAAATGATGAATAGAGTTTATATGTTGCAGTACATCCTGTCTGAGCGATGAATAACAAAGGAGACGATTTGAATTTGTGTGCCTTTATCAGATCTAGACAAGATATAGTCATCATGTGAGTGCAAGAAAGTCGTATCGCATTGGCTGCCTTACAAGTTATATTTATTTTACACCTAATCACAAGAATGTGATAAATCCCCGAAATATTCCTTCCAAAAGTCAGTGGCTCTGAAATGGTTCTTTGGGTGACACCGTCACCTGAAGAACCACTTAAAGAGCCACTGACCCAAGACTGGAGATTATAAAGTGTGCAATCCAAATAAATGACAAATGGCAGCTATTGTAGGTACGACTTTCTTGCACTCACATGACGATAATGTTGATGATTCTAGCTTAGTTGTTATACTGATACTTAAGTTAAGCTATAGGCAGGGATAACTAGGGATAAATGATGAATAAGTTGTATGTTGCAGTACATCCTGTCTGAGTGATGAATAAAAAAGGAGACGAAAATAGAGGTTTGAATGTGTGTGCCTTTATCAGATCTATACAAGATAAAGTCGTCATGTGAGTGCAAGAAAATCTTATCGCAATGGCTGCCTTATGTTATATTTATTTGACACCTTATCACTAGAATGTGAAAATCACCAAAAAATCCCTGCCAAAAGTCAGTGGCTCTGAAATGGTTCTTTGGGTGACACCGTCACCTGAAGAACCACTTAAAGAGCCACTGACCCAAGACTGGAGATTATAAAGTGTGCAATCCAAATAAATGACAAATGGCAGCTATTGTAGGTACGACTTTCTTGCACTCACATGACGATAATGTTGATGATTCTAGCTTAGTTGTTATACTGATACTTAAGTTAAGCTATAGGCAGGGATAACTAGTGATGATAGCCAACAATAATGTTTGTTATACTTTGGCAAATAACTGACCAAATAAGGATTAAATAGGGATAAAAAGAAAGCACCTGACAAATATCAAGTCTGGCACCAGGAGCTAACCACACGTTGTGGCTATCAAGAAATAACAAATTGTTTGGTAGTTAGGAATAAGTCTCAAGACTACACATTATGCTACCAGCCAAAGAACGCCATTACGAGACTACATCTGTACACCAGAACCTAGGATCTTGTGTCGGGTATCTACACTGATCGGACCTTGCACTATCTTCAAAGGTTTCCAGCGTGCAAATTAGCACTATAGTACTATCACTAAAATTTACTTTTGAAAAATTTTGTAATATTTTAGGATCTATAATTTACAATTAAATGTCTATTTTTGTTTCTTTTTTTAATCAACTTATTACGAAGAAATATCGGTAAAAATAGACCAGAATATCACTCTTGAATCTTTTTACATATTTTGAAAATAAATTTAAGAGTCACAGATCCTTGACATTTGTTGCTAGATCGTAAAAAGAAAAGTAGATCAAACCAAAGCAAATTTTGATTAGGTTTTCTTGACTTAAGCAATAATTACGTTTTCGGGCAAGAGAGGAAAAGTGACTTTCCAATAGTGATGAGTTCACAGCAGTTTGGAAGAAAATATAATTTAAGATTCTATTCTAAAAACTCAAGCCATATAATACCAAATTATTATTGAACGATTGATTGAATAATTCATTGCTTAAATGCCAAACTATTATATTTTGCAGCCTAGGAGATGAACAAAAACGTATAAATATACCTGTTTTTACATTGATCAAATTAAAAAAGGTTATTATTTACATTTTTGCCTTTGTGAAGACTCGGCAAATGCTGTCTCTAATTAAAGAGATGAATTGCAAAAAGGCTTAGACCATTTTTTTCAAAAATGATTATTTGGCATATTTTTACAGACCTCTAACTTGTGCATCATCTTGCCAATAAATTGTTGAAAAAATCTCAATAAGTGGGTTAAAATCCCGAAAATGTTACTTTTCGAGTAAAATATAGAAATCTCATGACCATATTTGGGAATGATGCCTGTATTTTATTCTTAAACATGACCAGATGTTGAAATTTGCTATTTATAAAGTGCAATCATAGCCTAATGAAGAATCGGAAAGACATTTTGCAAAAACAAAAAAAATGATGAAAAACGGCTTACGTCCATTTTCAGCAATAAAATAATAGTCAATTATCTAGGAAATATTTGACGAATTGTCTACATTTCATTTTATTTATAAAGATATATTCGTACACAATTAACAAAATCATTGTTAGCAATTTTGCGACACATTTTAATGTCTTAACAATTTTTTGCCCTTTTCTCAAAAAGTGTAAAATGAACGTAAGCCGTTTTGCAAGTCAACTCAACAAAACCTCAAAGAAGCCTTGCACGAGTTACCAATCGAAGTGAGCATATTTCTCCTTGTTCGTTGTAACTAGTGTTTTATCCAGCACTTGATATTAAAGCCATTACTTAACTTGGTATTATACTTAACTTGCTACTTCCCTCTTATTTTTAGGTCTAAATCGACTTAAGAAAAATCTTAAATCTGCATCGACTGAAACTTCAACATGCACTGAGAGGTTGGATTGGTCATGAAATCAATTATCTATATATTAACCACATTTTTAAAAACGTTCGTTGATATTCTGGATAATACTCGTTCATATCCATCTGTCAAATGTAGCTAATTTTGTAAAACCAGCGTACTTGAACCACGTAAGAGTGCTTTATTTTTTAAGGAATAACATGTTATTGTAAAGTAATAAAAACACTCAAATCACACTCCTGAATGATATGTCCTTGTCAGATATTAAAACTGTATTAAACAATTCGAGTTGATTAATTCTGTTCTATTAAAAAATCAAATCGAACAAGCTGTTTTTGTTGTAATTAACATACATTGGTATTAGTATTCAGTAGCCGAATAACCTTTTTTTTTCAAAAAAAAAAAATATTACAGCGGCAATACAAACATATAATTTGTAAACATGAGCAAAATTTCATGCAAAAACATTGTCTGCATGGATTTTGAAATATTGACTGAATTTTTTTTGATCGAACATGATAATATTTTGGCACACAGTTGTTTTTGTATTTAGTTCTTTTTTGAAGCTTATGGCTAATTCCATGATCTTGTATCACATACATGAATTTTTCAAGTTCAATTCTGACATAAAAGTAATACATGAGTTGAAAGTAAATAAATCAAGGTCTCAGGAACTACTTTTGTTTTTTCCATAAAGCAAATAGAACTTATTTTATGACTGGTATAAGTTGGATGTTGCCTTAGTAAAATTTTACCCTCAAATTTGCACCAAAAAGTGATTTGGTACTGAGACAGAGAAAAACATCTGAGATTTTTTCTTATTAATGTATAAGAAGCCTCAGTGTCTGTGCTCGATAGTACAATCATGTTTTAGTAATAAACGTTAATCATAGCTGAGTAGTGCGTTGTTGGAATTTGCCGTTTTCAGATGTCACGCCTGTCACGAAAAACATGAAAAGTTTTTGCTGTGTTTTATTAAAAGGTCATGTTTTGGTGTAACATCAATATCTATTTTCTATTATGGAGTCTTCATCTGCAAAGCAAAGTGATTGCTTATTTCTCCACTATTACATCTCAAAATCGGTCACGCCTGTCACGAAGTCGAAATCCTGGAAATGTTTAAGTCGCCATTTTGAAAAAAAATGTGCACGCTATAAGACTCAAACTTAAAATACATCTTAGAATCATCATTTCCCTATAAATTAGCAAAAAAAAAACACGACGAAAATCTGTTATTTAGAATTTTTATAGCAAAATTTTGCTTTTTGGTGGCCATTTTTGCCATAATGCAATTTTGCCTGATTTTCCAATCCGAAAGTGCTTTATGACGTCATAATTACGTAACGCCTTAGACGATTTTAATGATCTTGGTATCGTTGGATAGGGGAGGATCATACCTCATACCTATCTATTAACAGCAAAACCAAGTTCATAGGAGGTTCTGTTCTAAAATATTAGGGTGGTTGCAACAACCCTTCGGAGGACGTGTTACAAAAATAGCTCAGGAGGACAAGGGTTAAAGCTCAAAAATAGATTAGACTTGGATAAGACAGTATTAAAACTGTTGAAAATAAATCATAATCATAAATAAAGAAGTTATTTAACAACAGATTCATTGCTAAAATCAAGTTTTACTAAGTGTGCACAAATGTCATGCCTGTCACGTCACGCCTGTCACGAAATGATTTAGCCTGTATTCTCCAAGTTAAGAGCTACAGCTCCAAAAGTGAAATGTTTCCTGATTGGTTCCCCAAAGGAGATATACTGCAACGTAAACAGGAATCAAATCTCCAGAGGGAAAGAGAAAGAATTCATCAAGGTCACACCTGTCACGCACACTTTGTGTCCCAATTTTAAAGACAGTGATTGAGTTAGATTAAAATTTTCACTTTTTGCATCCAATATGGAATGTTTACTACAAGATATAGAGATGTTTCCGTAGTATTGCCTGTAGATAAAATTTACCAGCTATTCTTAGAAAAAAACGTTCATGCAAAAGTCACGCCTGTCATGATAGAATTGGCCTTATATCATTGACAAAACTTTTAGTTCATTCGAAAAAGAATAATTCCTTAGGAGTTCCTGGAAACCTCCATCAATGGATATACACTCAGTATCATTGCACTACACCGGTATAACAGATGATCACAGCCAATTATAACTATAGTATTTTTTTAGTCAGGGCACCTCATTAAAAGTTATGGGTCTTTCCACTCATGGTGAGAGGTAAAAAGGATTTGCATTCATAAAACCAATAGAATTGAAGTTTTTAGAAAGGCCATATAGTAAAATATTATGGTATGCGTCATCTGATTGGAAGCAAAAGCTTTGAAGGTGTTTGTTATAATTTGATTACTACTTCAAACACATTTCTGCTTCTGCATTGTTTCTTCGCTGATTATAAATTATATCATATTTATAAAATTACATAACCTCAGCGGAGCATGGTTTGAACATTTAAATGTCCATCTTATTGTACAGATATATTTTTGTGATGATGAAATAGTTAAAGAACACATTGAAATTTTTGCAAGGCCTATTGGATCACGTTACATTGATCTGCTGTATCAATTCTATTCAAATCCTCTGAACCATATAAAACCCTTTCATGCTCATTACTCTGTTAACAGCTTTTGGAGACTAAATAGACCAATGAGTTAGTTGTCCCACAGTAAATACATCTAGGCGTATTATAAACCAAACCTCACATTAACGCAATGCATGCAGGGATTGTACTCATTGATGAGAGGATCCTTGTCAAAAATATGCTCTACCTGTGTCATTATGCAAGAGGTGCCCTTACTAAAAATACTCAAAATTGATAATTTTTCGTGCAAAACGCTCAAATGCATTTGAAAAACTTGAAATGACATTTGACATTTACTGGATTAGATATCAGATACTGAGAGAAAAGAAAGTTACCGAGTCAGTGTAAATGAATAAAAGCTTCATACGCAGATATGAAGATAAATCTATCGTGGAAGGAAATACAGATGTAATATTATATGGCTTACATACGATATCTAATGTTGAGAATCATATATATCACTATGAGCGAGTTATAAAGCAAATTGCTTCCTTTGTTTGCTACCCTTTTGTTGATATTAATGATGAATAGCGTTTCTATCTTGCGATTTTTCCTGCCTTTTGCAATGAATAAAACGTAGGAATAGAAATTTTGCTGTTATCAAATTTTAAAGCGGAATAAAGAAACATTAAACAAGAATTAAGCAATCCTAAGGTTTACAGGAGAAATAACTTCTGTTTTGTTTCTAAAAGGAAAGAGAATAGCAAGTGCAGAGGCATTGAACCAAACTACCTCTGATGACATATACTGAGAGTTCACCTTATTTGATGGACGAAAATGGACAGAAATGAAACTCAAGATATCTGTGGCCTAATCAGATCTATATTTGCTACCTAATCTGAATGAACACTACTGATGGAGTAAAACAAATCACTTATGAACACTTTTAAGTATGTTGAAATGTGATGCTTTCCAATATCTTTAACTTTGTAGTGAGAAGACCCACAGACATTTATATTAAAGACAAACAAACTGAGTGCAGACTTTCTCCAGCTAGCCCACTTCATTTCAGAGGCTGCAAACAAAACTGCTTAATCCCACTGTGCTCCCGAAGTTTTCGCGACGCATTACCGATGCTTCTAGAACGCATCTTTAAACATCACTGATGCATGAGAAATGAGAAATGGCGATGCTTTTCAAATGTTATTGTGGTCAAGACGTCGGTGCGATGTCTTGGCGATGAACTCACGATGCATTTGTTAACATGCACATCTTGGAAAGGGGATAAAATGCATCTTAAGATCTTAATGCCAATAAATTCAGTGCTACCATTGAAAAGTCTCTACATGCACTTATAACGTTTCTTAATGAAATTTTGTCAGGACGACGTCGCGATGATTTGGGGATACTTTTCCGAAGCATTCCAGATTGCAAACTGCTCAAAAATAAAAACATTGGCACACATTTTTGGTGGTTACAAATGCAAAAAATCGCCACAAATCCCGAAAAACGTAATTGTAATGTCCAAAAAGTGCAAATTTCCTGTGATGTTCCCTTGCATTAGAAATGCATAGTGAAAGCATCGAGTGCCATAGTGGGACCAAGGCAACCACTTACACCTTACTTTCTCGTTTATTTCATGAGATCAAGCCTCAAATGACTTACGATGAGTCTCAAGTCGGTATCACCTGGCGCAATCAGAGTTGTGATTATTTATTTTGTAAATTATTCATGCAATACATCTTATGGCCATAATTCTCACAGCTTAAATAAAGTCACTGACATTTCGGTCATGGATATGCGTATCTATCTTTCCACTATAGCCAGTTTTGCAAACTCAGTGTACTACGAGAGAGTGCTTTATTGTAAAGTGATGACATTTTATTGTAAAAATAATACAAAACAACTCAAGTACACTACAGAACTTCAAAAACAATACGGTATGCATTGAAAAGTACTAGCAACTGGCTAATTGAAAGCTGTCCATCACTTAAATTTGCAAAAATGACCAAAATACCACACAACAACAAATTCCTTCGGGGACATGGTTTAAAGTATTGGAGGGAATTTGCTTTTTTGACCGAAGACAATTTAAGAGAAAGGAAAGTAAGTTATTTGAGGCAAAAATATATATATTTAAATCTGAAATGCAACGATTCATTCCCCCGTGACGCATAAAAAAACAAAAAAAACAAACAAAAGCACGTTCATTGAGGAATTGATGTACTATATATATTATAACTGACATACTCCCGCCGTTGATGGGGTAAATCCACATAATCGGGCGGGGAATCGGAACTCAGAACGAGGCCAAGTATGATAAATACACTACTTGATCTCACTCTGAGTTCCGTTTACCGTCCGATTCTGTGGATTTAGAGAATAAAAGATAAGATTTATTGTTTTGCCTGTCATCTATCGTCTCATAATGGATGGGCGTACATTATTTTGAGTAATGGATGCCCCCGCAGGGGGTCCCATTACGAAAAAATAATGTACGCCCATCCATTAAGAGACGATAGATGACAGGCAAAACAATAAATCGTCATCTTTTATTCTCATTCTTAGTCACAAATTTGAGTCATTTAATAAACCAAAAACGATGTGCCAAAAACTATAAACACTATCATTGGAAAAACGTACACCCCTATTCAAACATGAAATATTCCAAACCCAGTAAAGCTGTTCGTCGGATGTGTGCGTATACCTGCATCGCGCTGTGAATTTGAACGCGCGGTTCCACTGCGTTTCACGCTGAACGCACTGTCATCTATCGTCTCATAATGGATGGCCAAAATTCCTTATTAGGAAGTAAAATCGCACCCAGTGACTAAGAATTACCCCATCAACGACGGGAGTATGTCAATTATAGATATTGTCTATAGACGTGTTCTTGTATAAATTGCCTGAAGTAACATGTCCATCAACTTAATTGAACAAATCACATTCGCATTAATTTTGATGCTCTGTTATTTCTGTCTCAAAATATATTGGTTTCGATGCATGTCGAAAATAGTGCTATTCAAATTGAAATGAAATCAAGTTTTATTTATAATAATAATAATATAGAGATTTATTGAGTGCCTTTTCAAAGAGATCAAAGCACTTAACAATATACAAATATAAAAATACAATTTGCAGGAGAAATTTTACACATATAACAACAATTAAAGTATAAAAACAATAAATTGCATGGTTGTTATCAGTTATGTCACGCAGATACACACGACTATATAATATATAATTCAGTTTGACATTAAATTGTATCAGATATCAGGTGCTATAAGATAAAAAAGACTAAAGGCCTAGATATACTTTGTCATCTTTACCATCTTGAAAATCCATAGAGCTGAATGCATATTGTCCTTGAATTCCTAGACGATATTATCGATCAGAATAATCCGCTAAAACTACAAATAGATTGATAAAAAATCAAGACGGTGATAAAAATTCCAAATGAAAATGTTTCTCTTTGGAGAAAAATCAAAGGAGTCAGAAAATCTTTTCAGCAGAATAAAATCCACAATACCTGTCAAGGACAGATTTCAGATTATAATGAAAAGACCAAGGAAATTATGGTATTGTTCTCGACCTAATCAGATCGATCTATGCCCCGTTGAACACCATCATTAAACATTTTCATAAATGGTTAAACATTTTAGTCCATGACAAAAATTTAACACCATGAGAAAAAATCAAAATGAAAATTTTCATTCCGAATGAAAATTAAACATAGTGGTGAAAATGTAAAACCATGAGAAAAATTCTGAATGTAAAAAAAATTGCGTTTTTGGGCAATAATATTTGCTTCTTTAGGCTAAAAAATACTGAAATTGTAAGGACGCGCGGAGCGCGCAAAGAATTTAGGCAAAAATGTGCTAATTGCCTAATAAGGAAAGCCCCGGTTGGGGTCGAGGGGGCAAAGCCCCTGAAGCTATAGGGTTTTACTGCATGTTATGCTTTTTTGTGGGGTTATATGAAAGCCCCGGTGGGGGTAGAGGGGGCGAAGCCCCCTGAAGCTTTAGGGTTTTACTGCATTTTGTGGGTATATGAATATGTATGATGATATTTGAGGGCAAAAGTATTCTTTTCTCTTCTCCTTTTTTGTCCCCTCTTGTCCCCTTTTTTCTTTCTCTTCTCTTTTTTCCTTTTTGTCATTTCAGCGCCCCCCTGCGGGTGGCGCCCGGGGCACGTGCCCCCCCCCCCCTTGCCCCCTAGCTACGCCACTGAAGTTAATACTTTATGTCAAAACCATGGCAATAGCGGAAGCGTGCGGCTCTAAGTCACCTTTGTTGGGATGGTGAATTGATTTTTAATGTTGCAGATGAATAAAAAGTAAGACGAGACTGAATGGAAATTTGGAGCCTGGGCCTTTATCAGATCTAGGCATAGGATAAAGTATTGATGAGTTTTGCCTGTTTGTCCCGTTGTTAGACGGGCTGTTAAGATAAATTAAGAGTTAGTTTTATAAGCATAAACAAGTAGATGTAAGATAGGGATAATGGGTTATTATCTTGTTTACTTAGTACCAAGTAAGCTAATCTTCAACTGAGGTTGATGTTTTTTAAATTCAGTTTTTTGAATGCAGGAGGAAGACCGGAGTACCCGGAGCATATGGACTGAAAACCAAATGTACATTATATTAGGTCCAACTCCTCCCCACAAACGTGCAATTTTAGCAGAACCCAAATATTGATCAAAGGGGTTAATTCCCATGCAGATTTTATAGATTCAAAATCAATTAAAAATCAGTTTTTGAGTTTGTTGATGTTCCTATTTTGTTTTCTTATATTGTCGTCAAAATTATCTTATCAGATTTTATATACAGCGCTCCCTGAAGGAACATTCGTACAGGAGACCAAAGGCTATCGTGACTTACGAACCACGGAGCAATTAATGTAAAGTTTCTTGACAACAGGAAAAAAGGAGACATAATCCGACCAGGACTCGAACCAAGAACCTCTGCATCAGGTAGGAGTCCCTCTAACCCTCCAATGTCAAAACGTTTTATATGTTTATACCCCTTTACATATTTCTGGTGAAAAAATAGCTTGAAATTCCAAATATAATATATTTCATTATCAACGAAGTTTTGTGTGGGCTAGTGAAGGCTTGTAGACGCCCGGGGGTGGGGGGTTTGGTCGCTCGACGAAAAAAGTGGTACGCATGCTCGTCAGAAAAAATGTCGAAAAATGGTCGTCGTCGACGTGTTTAGTAAAAGGGGTTCCTTTTCAGGATAACTTTCGACATTAAGGGTCGTCAATGTATTATATTATATTCATGTTTTTTATGGTAGAAAATAGAGCGATACGCTGTTGAGTGTCCATTTCAGCATGTTACGCCAGTAATAATGGGTCAAATGTCCATTACGACATTTATGGTCAATTGTAGTGTATTACCACATTTATGGTCAATTTAAGTGTATTTGTTAATTTGCTGTACATGATTTCGACATTTAGGGTCCAATTCTGAGATGCTCTGACGAGAATGCGTATCACTTCCCCCGGGTGTAGACGCTGTATGTTGCAAGAAAAATTCATGGAATAGATCAAGCCCGTCTCGTTCGTCTTCGGTAGTTCATAGCACATTCTTTTAAGGATTCCACAGAATAGTTGATATATTGAATGAAATAATAAATCTTCCAATTTCTGAATCGGGATGACACATTTATTAGCCCCGTTAACAAAGTGTGTGGATGAGTGCAATTTTCATGGAATTCATCCTGCTTGCTGTAACTCAATGAGCCAATTAACCCATTTTGAATCGCATCCTGAATTTGATATAAAATCTATCCAATGAATATATATGCCAAATGAAATTGGTAGTAAAAAATTGTCAACGTTTTGTCAATGTAGTGATCTTGGTTATATTTACCTTTCATTTACCATTACATCCGTTTTTAAACAAGGATATTTAAAAAGACAAGCTGTTTCCTAACAAAGTAGTCGCTGTTGAGGAACAGGCACCGTTAGTTTCCAAACTTTCATAAGACCTATTTGTTGTAATGAATTGATGTGTATGAATTGTATATTATCATAAATGATTGATTTTATTTGATTTGATAGCAATATAAATAACCATATTATTGACAATATACAAGTTGCACAGACAATAAAGGGAAACTCTCATTCAACATGAGCTAACATTGGAGAAATATATTTTTGCACTGTAGTTGGCTTCTACACACCAAACAGTGCCAGGATATTATGCAAAAATACTATTTCTCTAAGAATTTGTCTGTATCAAAGTAATAGGAAATTACTTAGGTTTTTTATTAAAAAGAAATTAGGAAACAAACAAAACCGAACACTAACCCTCTCCGCTGCAATTCCTTTTAAAATCTGTTGGTGTTAAAGCATACAAATACCCGAGTTTTTTCATTTCATTTCATTAGAGAACAAATGAAGGTGTTAAATGAATCATAATAATAATAATAATAATACACACCATTTATAGAGCGCCTTATACGACTGTTTCAAAGCGCTGATGCCTATTATTACGCTGCCGTCATGATGCACTTTTAACTCTGCATAAATTGTAACACCGAGAGCTTAGATCAGTTAAGGTTTATTATTTTAATCACAACCCACTTAGTTTTTATAAAAGGTTACTGATATTTTGGACATGAATAATGCATAAACATCTTTCCATTATAGCATTTTTTGTAAAGCCAGTGCACTTGAACTATGTGGGAGTATTTTTTTGTTAATGGATAATAATGTTATTTGTATAGTGAAATACTAATCACTTCAAGCACACTTGAGATACAATATCCTTGAGAGATATTACTGTCGTAATCAACTGTAATACTGCATAAATGAAAACTAAAGTAAACACTATGAATTGATTAACTTTATTCTATGAAAATATCAAATCGACGAAGTTGTTTTTTATCGACTGAATATTTTTTGACAAAGAAATTGTAGGCCTATACTTTAAATATGCAAATATGAAAAAAAAAATCATGCGAAATTATTAAGTACATATTATCTGAAATTTCAACAGGTAATTGTTTGGAATGAGTATAGAAAGATTTTAGCGAACATTTTACAAATGTTTCTTCGACCTTCATTTCCATTGCTATTTTGATTCTTTTGGGGAGCTTAATCAATTATTAAACCTAGAACTGCAAAATTGTATTCGGGGAAACACATATACTTAGTGTCTATTCCATGATGTTACTAGAAAGATTGCGAAAAACGTCCGCTAACCTAAACATGAACCATACTTTTCATTTATATGCAAATGAGAAGTCATTAGTATACCGTGCCCAATAACCTTAATGGATCAAATTTCATGAACAGCTATACGTAAAAATTACCTTACATTTCCAATTCGTGTACTATGTCATCTTGATTTTAACACATCAGTTCCGTGGAACTCACAATTCGGATACATATCTCAATTTAGATACCCACGTATCAAAATTCTGATACACGTATCAGAATAAGGATATGGAGGGGTATCCGAATTCTGATACGCCTGTCGTTTCACAGGTATCAAATCGATAGCGCAAGCTGGCAAGTACATGTAGAAAATATTTCTTGCATCTACGACAAAGGTATCTGTGAAAATGCCATTTCCATCTGTGCAATTCCAGCGGAACTGCTTCGAAACATGTCCTGATCACAGAAATCAAAGTAATTTTGCCAAAACTTTGTTAGAATTAGATGACAGATGATGATAATGTTATTGACTTTTGTACATACCGCTAAGGTGGGCGGCGAAGCTGAATATTCATTTCAGCTAATATCCCATTTCAGCTGTTTTAATCCAATTTCAGATACGGGTATCAGAATTTTGATACGGGGTATCTAAATTTAGATATGTATCCGAATTGTGAGTTCCGCTGAACTGACATAGTCCATTTAGATAGACCTCACAAGCGAGCGTTCGCTTGCGAGGTGCATCTGGATGGACTAAACTGACATGGTGAAATAGGCATGAACTGAAGCGAATTAAAAGATCCCCCAAACTGTTTCCCTTTTCAACATCCAGAAATTAATAGCTTGATATTGTTACCTTTCAAGCCAATTTTACTTTTGACGGCTTTACTCATTGGTTTGTGTGATACATATATTAACGTTAAAGTTGCGATTTGAATCATGGAAAACACTAACGTTAAATCTAGCGGCTTCTGTGACCTTTTGACATGGAAATAGCGTCAAACATCCCGATTCTGACGCTACGTAAATTGCTTTTGTGTGGTAGAGTGTGTTCTCTTTTCTGGCAACACTAACTAATTGATGATGGTCAGAACAAAAGGAAGCTCGACTTTCGATATTTTCGGGGGTAAAAAGAAAAGAAAAAGAAAAAATTGAGATTTCTCATCTTTTTCTTGTCGTTCAAGTCCAATTACATGTTGATGTAACTACAAACTACGTACCTGATTTTATAAATTCATTCTTCTTGCGGCATTCGGCGATCTACAAACGACATATTGATAGTGCATGTGTACCAGGTGTACCACCTCCAGTTACGCCGCTGTTGCTGTTACATCGCGTACCAAATCCAAGAGATTCATAATTGACTCAAACGGAATGCTCATTGATCAGAGAGTTGACTTTGAAAAACTTTAAAATGATACTAAAAGGAACATTGTTAAAAGCTTGTAGGGAGCTTGTAGTGTTTTTTTTTTAAATATATGTACATAAAGTATTAGCGCTAAAAATGTAATATATAGAAAGTGGTACACTATCATTTTTGGTATGAGAAGTATTAATTTTTGGTATCAAAGTCAAAATGTTTCACCGGAACATACGAGTATGTCTGCGACATTTTCACCGATTGTGCAACGTCCTCCTTTGTGGCGGTTG